>CM049801.1:1512879-1581617 GCA_027422405.1 Ptychobarbus kaznakovi
CAAACTACAGCCAAACGCACACGAGAAGTGAAGGAAATAACGCAAGACCACGCTGATATTATGGTCTATAAGTCCTCCCCAAACACACAGTAATTAACAAAGATAATATGTTAACAAACATACTTCTGCTGGGAAATTTTTATATAATCTAAGTAGCCTACTTGAAAGTGAAATCAACGTGTTGTGCATTTTATATTGAATTTATTTCTTATAGCCTATAAAAGCCCTCAAAGTGCTGAAAAATTTAAATGCAATAAATCTTTTGTCCTTTATAGAAGAATATTATTTACAGGAAAAACCCTAGCACCTTCTTCATCTTCATGTAGCCTACCTAATCTGTATATTCTATTGACAAAATATGCACATTGTTTGTAAAAGGCTAATTGCTTTGTAAAAAATAAAATACAATAAAGTCCTCCCCGAGCTTCCCGTTGCCCAGTATCTTGCTCTCTCATTGGCGACAGCTCCAGATATTTAGCATGCCAAGTATTTCAAGGGTGTCGGCGACGCATCGGCGATGAACTCAGATCACGTCTTTGATCATTCACACTGCGCGATTGTCACTCGCGTGAACGAGCATCAATGACCTCCGATGTCAGGCATTTGTCGGCGATTTATCAAAACCTGTCGGCAAGTGAATTATGCAGTGTGAACTTGGCATAACAGTTTAGTTTAGATGTGAGAGTATGTAATAATATATAGCCATGTAGGGCTGGACGATTCATTTGAAAATAAATCGAAACCGAAATTCAGAATCTCTAACTGACGTAATTTTCCCATGTTGTTTTTTTTTATCCTATTAATCCCCTTTAAAAAAAAACGTACTGTGTGTGTAGTCGGCACTATACGGACATGAATGACCATTGCGCTCGTGTCTTTTGCAGCGTCTCGCATGTGAGATTTGCGTTAAAAGAATTTTAACTTTTACACGCAGTTCCACTCATCAATGTCAGTTCCAAAACAGTGGACCAATCAGAAGACCCTGGAGGCGGGGCAAGCATTGCAAGCTTTTGTTTACAGTAGTAGGTTGGCATGGCAAGTTTTGTATTTGACGGCAACATGGCAGGGTAAGCATTCTGTGCTGCATATTTTTTTAAACATTCCTGAGTGCTGCGTCTCGCGGTTTTAGATGCAAAGCCATGTTCTGTGAGAACGGCCAGTAAGAACCTAGAGTAAACACTTGCACATACAGCATGACAGGACAAGACCACTGAGATGGTGCCATGCTCTTTCTCTTAATCAGCAGTGTTCTATTTAAATTCATTATTTAAAACATTTACAAGAGAAAGTTATTATTTTCTACTTTTCACAAATCATTATTTAAAATAATATTAATTTACAAGGGATACAAGTTTTGTACATTTCCCATGACAATATTTAAAATGCATGCTATTTGGTTTCCTGGTTATTTTCTAATTTTGACAAGGCAATATTAATTTATTTTGTTTGAAAAAAAAAATAACTTTTCTTTTTTGGAAACTAGCTTTTTATAATAAAACTGAAATGTGACTTTTTCATAAGACGTCTTCATTTCAAGCAAGCTCTGATTTTAATAGTTCAAAATATTCAACAAATAACCACAAACAGTTTGTTTCCTTCAATTAAGCTATTTTAAAAATCACAAATATAAAAATGTATTATTTATTTATAAAAAAAAAAAACAAATCCCAACTTTTTAATAGTTGTGTATATTAGAGTACAAACCTTTCATTAAGAATGAGGGCAAGACTAAATAAAAAAATAAATGAATAAAATAATTGTTCAATAATCGTAATCAGCTTTGATAATTTCCCCCATCTTATTTTTCTACTCTACATAGTTTTCTTTTGATCAGGGCTCTGTCGTGCTTGTCAGGGGTGCAGAGATTGTAAAATAGCAATAATACATAGTAACACCTCCATGTACACTGTACTGTCAAATGAGGTTTAAGGCCACACTGATTTGCAGCTGTAACCACGTGTGATCAGTGACGTATTCACACACACTCAGATCAGACCTAGCTGTGGTTTTCCTGTGATACAAGTGTGAAAATAAAACCAAAGGCTACATACTAAAACCCATACTGGAGTTTAAATAAACAACTCAAAACTGGGCCAGAACATTTCAATGTATTGCTGGCTGAACACAACAAGAATAGAGAAAGAAAACATAAGAGAAAGATGTGAAGGAATGAAAAGAACAACAGGACGGAAGTGAAAGTGCAAAAGAGAAATGAGAGGTTTAACATACAGTCATATGACCAAGAATCAGAAATCTAGACCCAAACATTCATCCATTATAGAGAGACACTGCAAACTGATACTAATGACTTCAATAGAGATATGACACATGCTAAAGTCAAACCTAAAGTGAGTGAGAATCTAGCTGAAGCCATGTGATGATCTACATTAGAGCAAGAGAGATGAACACCTGCAGGTAAAACATCATTGTAAAGTTATATAATATCTAACAGATCATTCTATATTCAGACAGAAATACTAAGGGTTGTATCATATGCATGTTTGAATCTAGCCTATGGTGTACAGATCTGTTAAGCATAGAGTTAAGGTGTATTCACACTAGGAAAGTCAGATAGTTCACTTGCTTTGGTCCGGAACAAATCGAATGTATTTTTTTTGTTTTTTGGTGCAGTTCACTTTCACACCGCCCTTTTTGCAAGTGAACCAGAAATTGTAAACAAAACCACACGTGTGCCAAGGTCATACATTGATTGGACAGAAAATCTCAAGTAGGGAAAACAGGAAGAGCAAAAACAGGCTAATCATGGAGATCTTTCATTGTGCAATTTTTATTCTTTCACTGATTTGCTGTTATGAGATACTAACAGAATACGAAGAAACTTATGAGCATCAAATGAGACAATGTCATACAATGTAATTACAACTTGCTGAAAATAAAATATATAGATATAAAATACTTAAAGCATATAAAAATATTAGTTTAAACATTTAACCTGGATAAATGTGCAGTAGGCGCATATCCAATCGTTTATGCGGAGAGTGGAAGCTGAAGCTTCAGGACATCAGTGGAAACAAATTAAATACTTCGTAATTGTTGCTCATAAAGGTAAGAATAATACATCGTTTGGAACTGTAAAGGGTCTATCTATATTTGTGTGCACTCGCAATATTAACAAAACATAGTGCTTTTGTAAAATAAAGAAAACTAATGGGATGCAGTCCCAGTCTTGAACAATAGCGCGTCAGAAAAATGAACCGAAAGAATCTGCAGATTATCACGTGAAACAGAACAATATCCAATCAGAAAGCGAGCTGACAAGGACGGAAGCATTTCAAACATTAGGCTGTATCCGAAATCTTCCCCTTTACCCTCAAATAGTGCACAAATAGTTCAAGTTAAATCCTTTAATCTTACTACTGGAGCGGCCCGTTTCAGATGATTATTAAACAGCAAGCAAACTATGCTAAAGTGGCAGTCCTTCTGGTGCACTTAGTGTCCGAATTCACTCACTCGTTTTCATTCACTCCTTCTAGTGAACTGTATGAGTGGACTAATGTAGGGAATAGTGATAATTGAGCACAAAAGGATTTGGACACTATCATTACGGGAGGGTGGGATTTAGTTGTTGTTTAATTTATTGTAATTTATATATTTCCCCTGGCTTAAAGTTTTGTTTTTTGGTTATTTTTCAAGATCTTTGTATATTGTTTATATCAAAGTCATATCTAGTTTTGTTGTTATAATCTGTAACTGTTTATTTTCTGTTTATGTTCAATACAAAAAAAAAATACACTATCATCGCTATTTCTTACTGCCATTACCAAAGACTGGGACTTTGCCATTACTTTAAAGCCTTAAAACTATTATTTGAATAACTTGTAATTATGTATACTTGTTTATGGAAATTTAATCTTCTTATTGTTTTTCTATTCTATTTTTGTTGTTTATTCTTGTATTTGATGTAATTTATATGTTATTGCCCTTGTATGTTCTTTGTTCTAAAATTGTGATTATAAATAAATCTTGTTTATTCTCAAGTCTCCAGAGATTTTGGGAGGTTTCCCGTGTTCACAGACGGGACTCTGGTTGAAGATCTGTTGGTGTGTGCTGTCTTTGTCACATTGCGGCACATCACACACACTATAGGAGCAAAACGGTTATATCTAGGATTTATTTTGTCCTCATGTTTGTGGTCTCTCACATTTTGAAGATCGTATAAGATTTTATAATCTTTTAGTGTGTACCCAGCATTAGAAGAAATGTAGGTGCAATGTTACTTATAGTCAACAGAATGTGTTAAAGGGACCTTCAAATTAAAGTGAAACCAATGTTTCTTTCATACCTACTCCTTGGGTTTCTACTGTAAATTCCCCTACACTAGCATGATTCATTGTTTTATTCTTTTATTTTTAGTGGGAGCTTTAAGAAAATATACAGGCAAAATTATGAAATAATGTTTAATTAATGATTTGGCTGGCTCAGACTAATTAAATCTCAATCAACAAAATTCTCTCATTTTCTCTTTATTGTTTTAGCTGATTTGTCACAAATATGTCTTTTGTAAAGTACTTACTTTTATGAAAACGTTGTGGTGCTTATTAAAGTATTTTCATATTCACTGGTATTGAATGATTACCATGTTTGTTGATGGTCTTTAGCACGGTAGAGTAAAACCAAGAGCATGCCAACCAAAAACACTGTAGTATTGTAATGTGTGGTGGATGTTATCAGTGTAATACTGGCCATGTAAACCCTTGCTGTTTGTGCTGTAATGTTCCCCTTTAACTTTTAACATAAAGTGCTTGATACAGTAAATAATACAGTCTTTGTTTTTGATTCTAGAGGCAAAAGAGGAGACGAACATTTGATACATAACAGTTCCTTGGATCTTTATCTCAAGCTATATACTATAAACAACAGCAACAAAAACGACTAACGTTATATATGTATTTAACCTAACAGGCTCTAACGTTACAAGCTCTCCAAATAAGGTTTTTTAATCAACCAAATGTGAACTAATTTGAATCTCAAGGGATTTAAAACTGAAGTAGATATAGATATTGAACTCAAAAACAGACTAGACGATTAAATAGCCTATAATAACACATTCTCCACAGATATAACTTTAATATTTGAGTAATTTCCAGGCAGGGATATCGTGATTGTAAAGCGTGCTTATTTCCAGGATCGTGCCAGGGATCTCAAACAGGCCTGCTATCATAGGAAACACGTATTTAACGCAGAGGCCTATCCAATATACTGTAAAGAATGGTATTTATTTTAATTATTACGTGAACGCATGCTGCATATCTCATATATGCTCACAATAGGACAGATACAAATATAGTATAATACAACAATGTGCCACCGTTAGCACGAGAGGCTTCAGCAAAATGATACTCACCGAAACCAAAGACAGCTGGGAACAGTAAGGCGTAAAACACACCAAACTGGACTACAGGATCCTTCGCCATTGTTATAACTGTTTTCTAACATATGTGTTTGCTAAAGACAGACAGCATTTCCTGAGACGGCTGTGTCCTCGTCTCGAGCGCACTCGCTTCTACTGGAGCCGAGCTGACAGGGTTGCCAAATATCCGCCTGACACAGCGCGACTGGGGGGCGGCTTTGTGCTTTTATACTTTATAAACTGTGTAGGTAATTTCTTTATTTGGCATATTTAAAATATTTTTTGTTTCTAATATATGAACTCTCCTAAAATGGTGAAACGTTGTATTTTGTCTTTGGATTAAAAACAAAAGATCTGGCAACTCGGTGAAATAAAAGATCCGGTGCTTTCCTCCTTGTTGATAAATTACAAAGACACTTATCAGCCCCAAGCAAAAAGCTGTCATGAAAATCAGCTTACCTGAATGCCTGGTAAAGAAAATAGACTACACAGAAGCCTGATTATATTAGTGTAGAGAGAGACCAGGACTCCCAGCTAACACACGACGTAGCAGTTACGTAATTTATTCGTAATTTTTGGTAATTTTGTGACTTACCAACAGACAACGTTACCACGACGTCGTATGCTCGTAATTCCATTACCATCCCATTACCAACTCACAACGTCGTCAGTGCGTTCTCATAACGTAACAAGATAACCAAAAAACGTCCCAGACAGGTCCTCTGTTCGTAATAATTTGGTAATTTCATGACTTACTGGCAACGTAACTGCAACGTCACTAGCCCGTAATTTCATTACAGAAACATGTTTGCGTTTTTAGACTGCAACGTCATACGCCATAATTTAATTAAGCTGCATTTATTTTAAAGATTTTATTGCTATGTGGTACGTTTGTGAGAAAACATAATTTTACAAAAAGGAACAAATATTTATACATTTGCTAAACAACTTTGACTTTTTATCAAATTCATTTCTGGGAGAA
Organism: Ptychobarbus kaznakovi; assembly: GCA_027422405.1. Classification (NCBI taxonomy): domain Eukaryota; kingdom Metazoa; phylum Chordata; class Actinopteri; order Cypriniformes; family Cyprinidae; genus Ptychobarbus; species Ptychobarbus kaznakovi. The sequence continues at coordinate 1,519,233 of CM049801.1, forward strand.
AAATCCTCCGCACATTTCATAAATGTACAATGAAAAATTAATACCATAAATCTGCTATGTACAAGCACACAACGTTGTCACAACATCCTGATTACTGACTGGCAACGTCATGAATTTACGTTGTAGCAACGTATCCGGGAATTTCACTTTTCCAGTTGTCACAACGTAACTACTTACGTTGTCACAACGAAAGTTTGGTCGTCAAATTACGTTGCAGTTACGTAACAATCACGTATTATGGTTAGCTGGGCTGTCAGACTCTGACTTCAGTAAAAATTTATCAGTGTGGACAATTTTATTGAAAGTCATGTGTAGACACATTACTGTTATTGCTAAGGAAACGTTTACACACTGATCCAATAGCCTGCAATGTTGTCACATAGGCTGTACAGAGTTCCTGTGGCTCAGTGGTAGAGCATTGCGTTAGCAGCGCAGAGGTCGTGGGTTCAATTCCCAGGGAACACACATACTGACAATACATGTATAACCTGAATGCACTGTAAGTCACTTTAGATAAAAGCATCTGTTAAATGCATACATTTTTAATGTACTGTGTGGTTATTTGGAGGCTCTGTTGGTGCCCTAGGCGAGATTTAAAATCCACCCAGCCACAAGAAAATACAGATTTTTCCTAATTTTACTATAACATAACAAAACATACGGATAAGTATTAACTTTAGTAGTAAATCAATTGTGTTAATAAATAAACAAATTTAACTTACAGTCACCTGAATAATCACACAAAAATGCTATTAGAAATTAAATTGCAAATCAACAAAAAACAATCATATTTTCAGAATTACACAAAAGATTCAAAACTGAACACGCCTGGATTTCTTTGCAGCAAAGTCATCAATGACATCATGAAATGACAAATGCTGAGATGCATCATTATTGATGCTGATGACTGAGACGCTCTTGGGTCATCATGGTAGACCTCAAGCATCAGCTTGAGCTTTGAGAAGCTGCTCTCTGCAGCTCAGAAGTTTCGAAAGACATTTAGTGCATGTTTCGGTGAATTTAAAGCAAGCAGTGGTGTAACTGAATTTAAAACAAAATTTATTTTAAAGACAATAAAGTAAAATTAAATAGTTAATTACTTAATTCAAGCAAACACGTTCCACTGTGTCAGTGTTGCTTTAGTTAAGATGTTCTAAGAAGGCTATTTACATTTACATGTATGCATTTAGCAGACGCTTTTATCCAAAGCGACTTACAGTGCATTCAGGCTATACATTTTTTTTGTCAGTATGTGTGTTCCCCATTTCAAAATACTGCATAAACATCATGGGCTATACAGTGATTAACTTGTGATTCTTACCTCTTTATCAGTCTTTTTTTGTATCACTGTCGATTTGTGCTACCCTGTCAGATTTTGCTACCTCCCATTAAAACAGTGGGTAGTACCAGAGCCGATCCTCCCTATACACAAGCTGCGTAGGGCTCCCGAAACACCAGGGGCCCCCTTGCTCTCAAAGATGATTTCATTTTAGTTTCGTTTTAGAATTTGACCAGCGGCTATGAAAACACGAATGATCATTTATTGTAATGCGATGCTATCGCCCTTTCTACGTAAAAATCTGTCAAATCATGTAACGTGAATGTCGTAAAGTCTCTTGCTCGAGACTAAAAAACATAGCGAGCCACGGAAGAGACACTGTTTCTCGAGTGCTTTCCGCGAGCGCGATTCGAGACGGAGTGAAACACGGACAAATGTGTTTCTTTCATAACCACTCGAACCCCCCCCCCGGTCGACATAGTTTTGCGTAGGGCCCCCAGAAGTCTAGGATCGGCTCTGGGTAGTACAATTCGACAACGAAAGGTGCTACCTCTCAAATTCTGTTTTATTATGTTTTTTATTATGTTTTTAGTAATGCACGTTCAGTAATTACGTGTTATATTCGATACAGCTAACGGAAATCAACAATAAAAAAACATTTCTACCTATTATATTGTGTTTTATTAACGTCTACACCTACCCCAACCCTAAACCTACCCCTTACAGTAATGCAAACACATTAAATATTGTTGTTCAGCGTGAGAAAAAGGATGCAACATTGATGCACAGTAAACCGAGGTAGGATAATCTGACAGTATAACCTGCTGTTGTTACGCTTTAATTTAAGGTGTCCTTGTTACAGAGTAATTATACATTTATGAACTGAGTGATATTAATTAGCTACATGTACAATGTACATGATGTACATGGTTAGGGTTAAGATTAAGGGTTTGGCACAGGGTAACCTTAAAAAATATATATAATATAAAAATTATATATTTTCAATTCTATAAAAATTCTTAGTGTTAATTCCAGTGTGGTTTTATGGTGTTCACTTCTTAGCCAAACAGGTATAGAATTATTTTGTTCAGATTTACACATTTAATTTTACATTTCTTATTTTAGTTTGTATAATATATTCACAAAATGTCCTAAGATACTAAACTAGTGCAACCATTGTTATCTGAGAAAGACATTCTCAGTTAATACCATCATAGTGAGGCATGGTGATATCATATATATACAAGATCTGGTTTGAGTAGTTTGAGTCGTTTGCTCAGGGGTGCAATAGTGATCTCGGATGTCAGTAATTGTTCAAATATTGCAGTAACTTACAGGACACTGATGGCAACAACATCTATATTTTACCTACGTTTTCTTTATAATGCTTCATGTAGCTTTTTTAGTTATTTTGATTCAGCTGTATGATGCAATTACGATTTTCTACATACAGCTTAAATATTGCAGGAGAAGCTACAATCTTGGACTAGATTGAAAGTTTGGAAAACATAGATGAAAGCTGAAAGCAGCAATAAGAAAATGCTCCGTGATGAACAGAGCGGTTTGTTACTGCATTTTCACACCAAGTCGATGTCCTCTCCAATTTCAGAAAACATGCAGAACAATGAGTTACATCCATGCAGCCACAACCACAGCACTGTGCACTGTTATTCAACGCAGCATGTCAGGCTGTTAACCACATCTACTGAACAGGTGACATCTTTTTTAGATGGGATCTTAAAGGTATAGTTACATTGTGTTGTCATTTTACTCACCATGTAAATGTGGTGAGAGGAAAATAAAGGCATTCATTATTTCCAAAACAAAATGGGACAAAGTAAAATCTGATAAATTGTCAAGTTTTTTATTATTTTTGTATTATTGTTCAACAGTCAAAACGGTGTACATCACGACAGTATTCCATATTCACTCTTGCAATCAATTACATATTCAGCCACTAGTCACCATCAATGTAACAAAAAACAACAAAAGCACATGGAAATTAAACCGTTGTTAAGGAGTCCTGCTCATCACACCATTTTTATATGCTGCTAATAATGATCACATGATTTTTTTCATTTCTCCCTCACTCTGCAGTTTCCCCAACATGCACTCATATGATGCAATTTCCATCGTCCCATCAATCCAATCTTTCAAATCAGGAGTTTTGGGGCATTTCCAACCGCGTAAGATCATCCTGGCAGCTGTGATACAATCTTAATAAGGGTAAATGCATGTTTTGCTATATAAGACCAGGCAGATAGAGGGGTAAAAAAAAACTATATTAATAAATAATAATAATATTAACATACTAATATTAATGTAAAACTATCATTAAAAATGTTATTTATACACCATTAAGGTCCTATATAGCATTTTCAAAGCATGGTTCTGTATGGAACCCTATACAAAGGTTCTATTTAGCACTAAAAGGGTTCTGCTATTGTTACAAGCCGAAGAACCCTTTTCTGGCTCGGTTTAGAACCATTTTTATTAAGAGTGTATATTAGGCACAACTGATTTATCTCCAAGAAGGCATAATTGTGGTTCCACAGGTAAAGCCCAGCCACTCTTCAAGTATTCTCAGAATATTACACCAGAATGGCTGAACCGAAGAACATTACCAAATCATATATATAAATAAGTGCCCTCTACTTCCTTACATTTCCAACATAGATTATTCCCAGCTATCCCCGTCCTGTAAAGTCTAGATGGTGTATAATAGTATTTATGTACTATTTTGTAATAGTATACATTTTCCTCTAGCTTCCCTTATGTTCTTACCCACATTAGATGGGATATCCAGCCAGTCAGTGGCACCTGCAGGTGTACGGCTGAACGCACTGTGTGTACCAAACATTTCAGCAGTTAGTAGATCTATGTGTCCCGTATCTCTGTCGACTGAACAGCCATGCCATTAATTATGAATTGTCACGGTGCACACACGAGGGAGGAACAGGAACACGCAGACGAGGATATAAACTCAATTGATAATATTTAATAAGGACATCAAGGCAGGACATGACAGGACAAGGCAGGACTCACAGACAGGATACACCAGGAATAACAAGTAGACCAGACGACATCAAACTGAACAGGCATGAACTAATATACACAGGTAAATCATAGATAATTAGACAAACACGGCTGGACATGAATTAACTAATAATGACATTAAACAAAGACAGGAAACAAACCAAATATGGACACACACGACAGAGGACTGACATGAATGGATCAGTCTTTTGCAGACAAAGTCAATTTCTACATATGAATATCACGCCACATAAAAACAGAAATTCGTGCTATACTCCCCTTTATCATAAGATCCGGTTAGCCAACAATAATTAATTAGGCTATTTTACAAATGGGAATATAAGGAGTTCACGGAAATGTTTTACATTCATGCTAGGCTACCCGTAAAATATACGATAATGAAAAGTTCTTTAATAGCAACTGAAAAGCAATAAAGTAATTTTTAAAGCTGTTTTTAAAGCATTTGTATGGAATAAAAATAATAGGCTAAATAATTCACATTAGACAACATTAGACGTTGCAGCAAATCTTTAAATCTTAAAGGTCCCATGGCATGAAAATTTCACTTTATGAGTTTTTTTTAACATTAATATGAGTTCCCCTAGCCTGCCTATGGTCCCCCAGTGGCTAGAAATGGCGATAGGTGTAAACCGAGTTCTGGGTATCCTGCTTTGCCTTTCAAGTACACCCGGCTGCAGCCTGCAGATCGAGGCGGAGCTGCACCTGGGGCGGGGCTGCACGTGCAGCCCCGCCCACAATGCTTCTCATTGGTTAGTGACAAAGTAATGACGTAGATCAGGGCGGGGCTGTATCTGGGGCGGGGCTGCACGTCTCGTCCCGCCTACAACTGTTCTCATTGGTTAGTGGCAAATTAATGACGTCGACGCCGCGGTAAACAGGAAATGCGGTTGAAACAATACATAATTATATGAAACAAACCTGTGATGCCGTTAATATACCTGGTAAATGTATATAGTATTAAACAATACATTGCAAATTTGTTAATTTTTGGAAAACATTTTATGTACATTTCCAAGCAAGAATCCAATTTCTGCTTTTGACTTGTCACATTGCAATCGCAATGTCAACGGATATATAGTTTATTTACAACTTAAGTTTAAGTTATTTCTATTCATGTGTATTGGTCATTTACCACTTACAAGTTATTTATGGTCGTTTTTTATTTTAATTTCAGCATATGCTTTACTGTTACATGTATTATTAACATTTAAATAAAAGTTAAATATTCTCAGCAAGTGTCATGTCTTAAGATGTTATTAAAATGAATGGTAACACTTTACAATAAGGTTCATTAAACATTAATGTATTAACTAACATGAACTATAACCATGAGCAATACATTTGTTATTGTATTTACTAATCGTCGTTTACGTTAGTTATTGAAAACACAGTTGTTTATTGTTTGTTCATGTTAGTTAACAAGAGCATTAACTAATGTTAGCAAGATTAATAATGTATTAATAAATGTTGAGATTAACATTAACAAAGATTAATAAATGCTGTATAAGTGCAGTTCATTATTAGTTCATGTTAACTAATTAACCATATTGTTACCAAATTAATAATTTATGGATTTACTTGATAATGAAAAGCTTATGGTAAAAATACCAGCATAGTTTGTATATGAATAACATGCCAAGACAATTATTTCCTTGTTATTTATTTAGGTATGAAACAGTTTAATTCTGATAAAGAAAGGTGAAATTTGTACATCTGTATATAACATCTTTTTGTACATATAAATCTCTGGTTAAACATTAACATCCTTTACACACTTTCTTCCTTTAATACTTAATCTCCTTTAATCATTAAACATTCCTTCTTTATACACTTTACTGGCACATGAAACAGTAGTCTGGGTCCTCTATGCTGTCGTAGAATCCTCTCAGGTAACCACGCTTCCCATTACCGTAAAAACCGGAGCAGGATTTGAACAAGCTTTTACATAAGTTACACTCTTTCATTTCAAAAGGCACCCGCAATTCAGCCTTTGATGTTTCACTCCATTTTCCACAGTTCACAACACCTGTATCCAAAAACACACAAAACAGAACTCTTTCATATGCACATCTAAGATTATGTTAGCCATGCCAGTGCTTTAGAAAAAGCAAGATTACTTAAACCCAACCTTATACTCATGAGGCCTTATGCATACTTCATTGCACACACATTTAAACTTTAACACACTTACTGTCAAGCCATGCATAGTGTGCCTTCTGTCTGAACTGGGCCTTGTTTACAATTGCCCTAAAGCAACTGCATGTAAGAGACAGATTCATGTAGGCAGCATCTCCATCCTGTAGCACTACTTCAAGGAGTATCATCTCCATTGGTAACTGGAAAGTATTTATAAAAGGATTAATCCATTTGCTTGAATGGAATATTACAGTATTCCAGCACAAAAGAAAAAAGACATCTTACATCCAAAAGTGGCAACTCAGCAGTCATGCTTGCCTTTTGTGCCTAAAAGTATAGCAGAGAATACAAGTCAGTCTATATATATGGTAAGAGAAGAAAAAAAGTCTTATTAAATGTCTCATACATTCTTTTCAGTATGCCTCATTTGTCTTTTTGTTGCCCGTCTTTCTCCATCAGACCTGCAATGAAAAGTAGTACAGGACAGGTGTGTAATGCAATTATTTTATATTATGTAAATAAAACATTCTCTCAAACTCAAAGGAAAAGCTAAGTCTTTGATCATTGAAGCTTCAATGGTTTGTATAATGTGATCGTGACAGCACAGCAAAAATTAGAGTGTAAGTTCAAAAATGTACAATAAAAAAAAAGAAAGAAAACAAACCTCAAGGGGAAATTCTCCAAAAGCAGCAGACACCACCGCCTTCTGATGCAAGGCACGTCAAGCTAAAATAAAAATAAATACTCAGTTACCTTTTAATATTATGGGGGTTTGCCATTGCATATTTCACTTACCTCTGTAAAATCAAAGGCCCCTGCAGTCACAGAGTTCAGTGAATACTGAAATGGTAAACATTACAAATACATTTGCTAAGATACATATACTGGATAAACATCTAGTAAGCAACACATCAGCTTTATAAACTTACCATCAGGATAAAGACACCACAGCTGTTGCTGAGATGTTGTAGTGGAAGGCCCTGTTGATGTTGCCATGCACACTGTCAAACTATTTTGAAAAAGTAAAACAATTTCCAATGCTTTTACAGTTATTAATTTAAATGAATATTGGTACCGTAATATCGTTGACACAGTATTCATGCCAAGGCCCAGGAGACAAGGTTTGTGCAATGTTTCTGTGATGATAAAGAATATAACTTGAAAAACAGTTACTGCACTGCAGCAAACAAAACAATACAAGAGAACTGAAATGTGGGGCAGAACCTGAACTTCCCATGAGTATTATATAAACATTTTCATTGACCGTTTACAAAAAAAGTGATGTGTAAAAATAATTTGATCCTAACTCCAAAACCATTTAAATAAGCCTCCTAAAAATAAAGTCAGATGAACAAGTCACTAGCTGATAAACCTACATGTGGTTAATAACAGCCACATTTTTATTAAAATGTGGTTAGGAACGACCACAATCTCTGAACTCCGAACAGTGCACTATAAAACCTGTAGATGAGCATGTATTCTTCCTGACTGAATGTTTGGCCGTGCAGAGGATCAAGGAAAAAAATGTCATGCTCTCCTGGGTTCATAATCTGTTGATATGTCACAATGTATACACACAAAGATGACTGCAGTTTATAGATCAAAAAGTATCTCAAAATTATGCAGACATAAGTTATCCCAGGTAAACAACAGATTCAGAATTACTTACACAAACCATCCAATGTCCTGGTATCCATGTTGGGAAGATAAACCAGTCAATCTTTTCATCCAGCTTGAAAACAAATAATATGGGTTATAAATTGAGGAACAACAAAAAAGAGGAGAGAGATGGAGGGGTGGTGATGACAATGACAAGGATCTGCAAAAAGAAGGAAATACAGAGAATCAGTATTAGCATAAAATGTTTTTTTTTTTTTATACTCCTGCAGGGTTATCCAAAGTCAGTCCTGGAGGGCCAGTGTCCTGCAGAATTTAGCTCTAACTTGCCTCAACACACCTGCCTAGAAGTTTCTAGTATGCCTAATAAGATCTTGATTGGCCGGTTCAGGTGTGTTTAATTGGGGATGGAGCTGAACTCTGCAGGACAGTGGCCCTCCAGGAGCAGGATTGGGCACCTGCTCTAGTGCATATACTGTATAGCAGCATAACAGTATGTAATATAAAAAAACAAGCTCTACTTTCAAGGACTGTTAAACTTAATCAAAGTCAAAGTCAAAAAAGTCAAAGTCAGCTTTATTGTCAATTCTGCCACATGTACCGTACATACATACAGAGAATTGAAATTGCGTTACACTCTTACTCCCTGGTGCATACAGATAACACTAAACACTAACAGTAGAACGCAAAAATACAGATAAGTACAAATCAAATATATATATATATATTTACAAATATATACATACAGCTTATCAAGACTATTCTATTTAAAGTGACAAAGAGCAGTCTTTTTTCACTTTTAATCATACTTTTTGTTGAATTATTATTATTAAATGTAGTTTACTGTTTATTTTAATAGATGTATAATTAATAATAATAATAACAACAATAATAATAATAATAATAATATCTAAATAATTAACATTTAATCATTTTATTCACAGAAAAACAATATAAATTTGTATAGCCATTGTTAACATGAACTTGTCCTATATTACTTCTGCTGGTTCAGTTTTGCCACTGTATTTCTTTTTAAGGGGCATATTTTGGGAACTCTATATCCTAATCATAATCCCACTAAAACCACCCACACTAACTTTCTAATGCTGCCTTCAAGTGCTCTCGGAATTAACGTAAATACCAGTTTCCTAGGTAAACATTGCACATGAACGCCCTCCCATTTCGAAATTTTAATGCGACGAGCTCGTAATCACAACTTCAATAGTGAGAATTATTTAATTTCCGATAGAACGTGAAGGCGGCATTAGGCCTACGATGCTTTTGGGAAACGCAGCCCTGGTTATTTAAAAGCAGACCTTCACACCTTGCGTGACATGGTTGAGTGAGTAAAGTTATGCGATTTTATTTTGAAACTACTTCACATTTCCTTTTAACAACACACTAAACGTCACTTTAGAATTAAAAATTGTAATTAAACAAATTTGTCAAGAGACATAGCTTGCCTGTACTCACCATGCAGCGAAGAACAGCGTAAATGAAAAACCGCTAGAATCGACGTAATGACTTGACGCCACTAACCAATGAGAACAGTTGTAAGCGGGACGAGACGTGCAGCCCTGCCCCAGATACAGACCCGCCTCGATCTACGTCATTACTTTGTCACTAACCAATGAGAAGCATTGTGGGCGGGGCTGCACGTGCAGCCCCGCCCCAGGTGCAGCCCCGCCTCGATCTGCAGGCTGCAGCCGGGTGCTTCTCTTGCCTTTGAGAAAATGAAAGCTAAAATGGCCCGATCTGGAATCTTCCCCGTATGTCGTCATACGGGGAAAGGTTACCGCCCCTTTCACTGCTTTGCCCGCCCATGAGAAAATGATCTACAACCGTGCGAGGACCGCAGTATTTTTTTCCTCGTGAGACATCATGGCTTGCAAACAAGCGAAGCATGGCAGTTGCACAGTGTTTGGATGTACAAATGAACACCGAAGTATTTTTTTAGTTCCTTCATCCGAGCCTATGAAGAAACCGTGGGTTAATTTTATTTTCTCTGGTAATGCGCCGACACAACTTCCCAAAGTTTTGTATGTCTGCTTCTGCAGCATTTTACAGACGACTGTTTCCTAAACTTGGGCTAATACAGAACTGGCCTTGCTGAACGTCTGAAAATAAAGTCTGGATCAGTACCAATTCTCCTTGGCTCAGCTACAAACCTCGGACAAGTAAGTCAACTAACACTATATCATTTTGTTGTAACATTAGCTTTGCAGCTAACGGCCCAGTTACTGTCGCTAAAGTAAAGGTAGATAGCATCAAGTATGTGTGTAAATGCACACACTGTAACCTAGTGTTTTACTTTTCTTTGTTGTTTGGATAACCGTTCTGCTGTTTCTGTAATGGCGCACGCGATATCCACATGTCCAGATTGCAGAGCTTGATGTAATTGTAATAATAAAGATTGTAAAAAACTAATATAAAATGTAAACAAAAAAATTATGTAATAAGTTACTGAGTGTGAAGATATATGCGTGGCTCGTGAGACTGTTGTTGTTTATAGCATTACTTTTAGGATTGTTTGTGCATAGAAGGTCCTGATTTTAGATTTTTTTGAAGCTTGCATAAATTTCCCATTTGTTGAAAAGACTTGCCCTTACTTTGAAATTGTTACAATATTAGTAAATGGTAACAAATGCTTTGAAATTGATTATGAAATGCTACAATTGAGTAATCACTCAGTTTATGAGTATCTTAACTAAGTGGAATGTATTTTGCTTTCATTGTAAGGAATTTAAAAGAAACTGGAAGCAATCAGTAAGCAGAAAGACTGTGAGAAACTCAAGAAGTGGATGAAAAGCATCAACAACCACATATACTGGACTGCAGCTGGCTCAACCTCCGAACCAGAGAGAATTGCAAAGTGGGCCGCTATCCTGAACCATGTTCGAGATGTCCATACACATGAGGCGAGCATGTGATATGCAAGACAACTGACAAGAGTAAATGGCTCCAAGCAGGTATTTAATCAATATACAGCCTAAATGTCAAAACTACAAACAGACAACGACACAGTTATTTAGTCACTTTCAGAAATTGACCAGAGATCATCGTTGTAATATTGTGTACTTTATTGTTTTCAAATATGATATTTTCTTATTGGCTGCAGATACTCTAGCTTTCAACAAGTTGGAGAAGTTTCTGACAAACAAAAGAACGCTGAAGGATGTTTCAAAACTGAGCCCCCACCAACAAACTTCATCGTTGGAGGCTTTCCATGCCGTCATCCTTCGTTTTGCCCCAAATAATGTTGTCTTTCCCTTTATTGGAATGCTGTGCAGGTAAAATAAAGTTTGTCTACTCAATACTTTTGCGTTTTGTAGTCTAAAATATCTGTCAATATTAACACGTTTTGTCTTGTACTTACAGACTCTACCTGGCTGCTATGCATTATAATGAAAATGGGGGACGACCACAGGCCGAAACGGAGGAAGGTGTACCTCTCTTCAAAATCTAATTTCCAAAGGCTAGGAAGGGAGAGTGCAGGGTTAAACCTCAAAAGACACAGCAGACCTTTGGTAAGGGTTCAAATCAAACAACACATATTTTGGATTTTAATAAAATTATTTTTCTTGATGAAGAATCAAATAAATATAAAAACACAGTAAAAAAAAAATTCCAACAAATTAAAAAAACAAAAAATAGTTTGTGCTTGTGTTTTATAATACAGGTTATGTTGCTGACATGATGGACCTACTTTTTGAGAAAGTCTTTGTCAACCCTACGCCATACACAGATGCGCTGTTGGCCATCCCTGTTCCAGAGTACCTATCAGCTCAGTATGAGAAGCCGGACAAGGAGGAGGTCATTGCCAGCTTTGTGTCAAGGTTCAAACGGGGGGCAGTTTAAACCCTACGTAGTGGCCTTCTTCATCAGGAAACTCTGAGCGGATGCGCAGGACCACACAAGCTGGAATAATGACCCAGATTCTGCGTCCCAGGAGGCCCCAGCACCAGCTCACAAATGAGCGATAGGAGAGATACCTGTAGCGACTGAACAATTGATTCTGATATTTAGTCTTGCAGAGATTTAACATTGGTTGGTGTTATTGTGATCTAAAAAAATATTAATATGCTCCTATGGATCATGTTCAATGCTTGTTTTGTAACATTTTTCAAGTGTTTTTTTTCTCTCTGATGTAAATAAATCTTGACTCTGTCTACACTATTGAAAGAAAATTATTCACAAGGTTTTTTGGTGGAATAAACAATCAAGACTCAAGACAAGACTTTATTTATTTTATTAACTACTGTAACAAAGCACAACTTACTGGTGTATTCCTCTCAAACGTAGAGGACCATAGTCAGCTCTGTATATTTGGCCGGCATTCTGCAGAGAGTAGACATTGAGGCAGACAGGATACAATCCAGGATGGTCAACCATACAGGTGAGCTGTTCTTCGACCTCCCGTAGTCTTCTAGTAACCTAATTAGAATTGCAAATGGTAACTGTCAATTTAAGGCACAACTAGTTGTCAAATGAAGAGAGACAAAGTAGTTTACAATTTAGTGGTGAGAATGCTACCTGGGGTATTTCCAAGCAGCAAATATTCTCAGCTTCCGAGGGCATGGTAGCACATTTTCCACAATGGCACCTATCCAAAAAAGTAGATGTAACAATGCCAGACGTCTGCCTAATATAGTGGCGCTGGTTATTGTCTATAGCTGATAATATATATATTTATTTATGACAGAGTGGACAAGCAGGTGTTGAGTAGAGGTAAATCTTCAGGAATAAACCATGGGTCATGTTTAACATGACTTAAATATACGTGAACATGAACAACATTGTCATAAAAAGTTTTTCCAGAGTACAGTCTTCTCCAAACTACAAAGATTACTGATATAGATGCTAATCCAGCTTTAGGACGATAGCAAATCAGAGCAACATGAAAAGCCAACAACATAGGCTAGCATTAGCTACATGATAATAAATGTAACAGCATAACGTTACATAAACAAACCAACTAAAGTACCGTATACAGACATAATATTTTAAACTAACCATTCTGAGACGTTCTGCTGTAGCTGCTGAGTTGCAACTTCTTCGTCCGGTGCTTCTCCATCTGGATCAGATTCTGGGTCAAACTGAAAAGCTTGAACGACTGCGTGTCTACGAGCCATTGTGATACATCCACTGTCAACATTAGCGCATGGTACCATGGCCGCAAGCTGGTTAAGGCCACGCCCACCCTCCACCTTGACCCGCCTCTCTCCTCCTCATTAGCATTTAAAGCTACAGACACAGAAATGGCACGTCCTAAGGAAAGCTCATTGTGGGACTTTCTCGTAGTGGCTGAAATTCTGCACCAAGGATGAAATTCGGGAAAAAGACTTCTGATACAGTACTAGGGACCACTTAGGCCTATATAAAAGCATCCAAAAAGTAGCATGTCATGGGACCTTTAAAGAGAAAGAGGTTAGATCATCAGCCAACAATGTGCCAAAACATTCATCTTGTAATAATGCAGTATTTAAACGCCACCTTCCCTTTATACCAGCTTCTGTGCTTAGAGCTATATCCAATTCTACCATTGCATGGTCTGATAACACTATTGCTTCAATTTTACAATCTAAAACTTGATCATTAATAGAATTTGAAACTATCCTAGAGTGAGATTTATGGCAATAAGGAAAAAAAGTATACACTCTTTCTGTTGGATTGACCAAGTGCCATAAATCAGTCAATCCAATATCCTCTGTTAGCATATGAAAACCAGCCCTATCCCTTGGTATAGAAGGTCCTTGATAGTTACTGGTATCCAAAACCCCATCCATAACCTGATTAAAGTCTCCTGACAAAATGATTTGTCCCTCTCTTTCCTCAAGAATCTTGTTTATCTTTTTAATAAAAACCTGGATCTGCCTTATTGGGGGCATATATATTGCATAATATCCCTTTAACTCCATTAATGAGAGTTTCTATACATTGCCAGAATTGTCTTTAGCTTCCGTTAACATCAAAAAATTAAGCCTGTTATCGATTAGGATCATTAAACCATTTTGTTTGCTCATAAATGATGAATAAATACATGTCCCACCCAATCTCAATTGAATTTTAGTGCTTCGTTATCTGATACATGGCTTTCTTTTACAAAAGCAAAACTGCTTGTTTATGTTTGAGATATGACAGGACCTTTTTTCTTTTAATTGTGCTTCCCCATCCGTTAATTTTCCATGTTATTCACCTGATGTGACTACCTATTTAATACATAATCATGTGCATAATCAAATTCGTTAGGTGACTGCCCAATACTGGGGAATGACATAGACTGTGATGCACATTTATTTCAAGTTAAACAAACAGCAGGTGAACATTTCAAACACAAAACTACCAACTTAAGCAACTAACCCCTACCCCGAACTTATTAACAATAGAAAAAAATAAGAACAATAAATAACAAAAAATGAACAGTCATATCAAACAATGAGGTCTACGTTTAAACACCCTGAAATTGCGGTCCGTGAAGTGCTGATTCAGCTATCCAGCCTGGTCTTTGGCTGCCAAAACTGTTCCAAGACAGCACAGGTCTTGGACTCCTCCTCTCACCCAATGCACCGGACCCATAAACTCCACTCCGGCAACCTTGCATCAAACATTTGGTTCCGTTATTGTGGTGCAATACGCTTGAACTGCTCTGCATCTGCACTCGATGTAAATAACCTATTCTTCCCTTGAGTGAGGCTGGATGTGCCAGTGTGTGTTTGACATTGACGCTTCTTAGCTTCCTCCGCGACGCGGTGAATTCCCTTCGTCTTCTGGCCAGCTCTCTTGACATGTCGGGGAAGAAGGAAATCCTACATCGGTCCCATTCGATCGCTCCTTCCTCCCTGGCTGACCAATGTAGAAACGTAATCAAAACTATTCTTGGTGGTCAGTCAGCATTGGGCCTAGGAGTGAGAGCGCGATGCGCCCTCTCAATCTCAAACCCTGCATCCGGATCAATTCCCAGGCCCTCTGATAGGATATTATACACATACTTGATCATTCCACCTGGCTCCAGCCCCTCTTTCAGACCAATCATCCTCATGTTTTTGCAGCGGCTCCTGTTTTCTAAAAACTCAATTCGATTCCACATAACTTCCAGACGTTTATCGTGCTGTTTGCCGTCACTGACAAGCTTCGAGGTGACGTCCTCCATGTTGGAGATGCGGCCCTCTGCTTCGTCCAGCCTTTCTTGGATTACGTTCACCAAGTTTTTGAGATCGGTAACAACCTCTTTGATTGATGACACATCTGTCGCTACCCCTTGTAAGGTACAGTTCATTTGACTTATTTCGGATAATACGCTTTGACTCTAGATCATCTGTCATGATCTCTAGATCATCAGATCATTTCCGCTGGGGTGATGGCGACTCGTGTGGTGGCGAAATATGTCTTGTTGTCACGCAGCTTGTCAAAATCCCCTTAAAATACTTAGATGTGGAGTTCAACGTCTGCTATAAGGCACCTTTTTATTCCACAAATATTTATCCTCACCAGGGATGCTAGTTGTAATATTAATGTGGAGAGAATATGCTCAGATAAATAGAAAATATCGGTGGGCCTACGGAGCTACACAGCTATGCTGCCATCTTCTTCGGCGATCCCACGTGACTCCTCTAGTTCTCACATGTTTGAAATGGTAAATGTATAGGCTACACTTTATTAAATAGTTTGATATTTTTGCACACTGCATTTTTTGCCATGTTCCTGTCACAACGCACACGTCAACATGTTTAATGATTGTTCCTGAACAATAATGGTAGAAACCAATTTTGAATTCCTTTGATTTTCAATAACAAACCTGCCCTGTCTCCTTGATCTATCTTCTGCTGAATTATGAATTATCGACAAAGGTACTTTCATGGCTCCTCCTCTGGTCATTAAATGTATTACACTCTAAAAAAAAGGTTGGAAAATTTTGTGATTCATTGCATGATTCATAGATGTGTGGTTTGTTTATAAGTAGTTCTGTCAAAATGAAACTTGTTGAGAGTCAAGCTTTTAGTTTTAAATCTACATAAATATAAATAAATATTATATTTTAGGCCCTGTAATTGTTTTAAGAGTTTTCACTTTTTTAATCACGTCCCTGTTACATGTATTATTACTTAAGCTTCTCACTCTCTCTAAACTGTAAGTGTACAATCATAACTTTTATTTTTATCTATAATTCATTATTTGAACATTTTTATTTTCTACATTCATAATACATAAAAAAAATTCCCTCCTAATGTCTTGTCCAATTGGTAGTATATAAAATAAGTAACCCTTTACAGTAAGTTCATATAAGTTAATGCTGGTTAATGCATTGACTAACATTAACTAGCAATACATTTGTTACATCACATATTAATATTTTGTTAATGTTAGATAATAAACATGCAACTTTTTACTTTTGATTCATGTTAACTCAGGTCCATTGAACAATAACAGATACAACCTTTGATTTTAATAATGTACTAGTAAATGTTAAAATGAACATTAACTCAAATCAATCATGTTTTAGAAGTATTTATCATGGTTATTGTTTGTTAAATGATAAAGTTAACTGCTGACAAATGGAATCTTATTGTAAGTTACCAATAAAAAAGTTTCCTCATTATATATTAATATTATCCAAAGGCATGTTCAAACTACTCACTTGGTGAAACTAAAATTATTGTTAAGCTTTGGGGTTTATTTTGCATTTAAATTTATAAATAAGGATGATAAATAATACAAATACTGTTTGAAAACACAACAATTGTATTATTCATCAAGATTTCCAGGACTTCCAGGAAACCTCACCCTGCCCTGGTTCAAGCACATGCTTTTACAAGCTTCATCTGTGCTTACATCATATATTTTATTGACTGTCTCGCGTTGTTCCCAGATGTAGTTAACATTTTCCTTCTTGGCTTAGCCGGTCATGCATAGCAAGATGCTGAGGACACGGTCTTGTGGCTTTGGCAGCCTCTGAATCCGGTAAGTCCAACCCCGCAGCCCATGAATGATCTGTTAGGTCCTCAGACGCTCAGACCAAGAGATGGACATGTGTTTTACTGCCGACAAACAGGTACTGCGTGCATTTTTACCTTTTCTTTTCTTTCTGTTTAGATGTGACTTACTGTAAATGGAGCCATGTGAGCAGAGTGTTTATCTAAAGGCAATCTCACCACTTTAACAAATCATAAAAACCTTTGCCCAGGGTATTATCTTCTGACAGCTCACAGACTTATCTCTCAGATTAGTTACAGGGAACTGTGTGAACAAGCACAGGCAGGAATTCTTTACGAAGAAACATCTTTATGAATTGCTCCATTATGTAGACCCTTTATTAAAAGCTAAGAAGAGGATTAAACGATCGGAAGTGAAGTTAGTTGAGAATGAACAGGTCACGGTTCATGTTTACAAGAGCTCTTAAAGCACTGTTTGTTCAGTGAGAGAGGTGAGATGGAAAGTAAATCTTGAGTGAGCTCTGACATGCTGATGAAGTGTGGACACACCCTGGTGTTATTCAGGATAGAAAATGGAGGACAGCTGCATGCATTCTGGACCAGGCAGGAGAAACAGTGGTTGCTGACGGCACGTCACCTCCGGCCAGTTTTGTTGCATAATAAGAAACCCAAGCATAGTTTAAGACTCTGGAGGAAGTAGACTGCAGCTGAACTGCTGCTTAGGAATATTTCTGAGTGTCTAGCTCATATAATCCTAACCTTCGGGTTTGAAGTAGCCCAAGAAAGCAGATTAAAGGGTAAGGTTTCATTATTGATGATGTAGATGCGTGCAAATACTTGAATGGAAAACTGCAAGAGACGGTGTTTTAAATATGCTGATGATGCAATTGTCTATGTAAAGTTAAAAATGTGCAGTGCCGTCCTTTAATCTGAGTCGCTAAACTCTTGCAAACTCTTCTACTGTCATGGTCTTATTAGCTTTTCATTGTGTCCCTCTGAACCATTTTATGTTGTCAGATGTGACCTGACCGTGTTTCTCTGGACAATGTTGTTCTTTCAGCCAGCTGAGACGACGGCTCAACCTGTCCCTTAAAACCATGGCACTGCTGGAAGCGGGCCGCGCCACAGACTGTCAGAGGACTGAGCACGGTTTATTGTCCTCTCTACATCTCACATTGGCTAACTAACCATCACAGTGGCGCTCCTGTTCATGCATCACTGAAACATACGGGTGGGTCGCAGCTCTTTCACGTACAAGGAGACTGGCTCTGTTCTGAAGTCAGGCCAGCTGCCTACATAAATTTAGAGGCACGACAGAATTTAGAGGCACACTCTGGGCTGTAACAAACGATAGAGCAATTATGCTGGTTTCTAAGAATCCTTCTTTAAGGCATTTAAGACTAATCCTTCCTATAGACAAAGCATCCTTTATATTAATAGCCACAAGCTTGGAGGGACAGGGAATGTAAATAGTCGTAAACAGAATAAATGTATCACTGGTTCAGTAAATCAATAAAATAGTTCAGTCTCATTCAAAATTAACCAATTTTACTCAATATTTTTGCATTTTTCTGGGATTTTTGCCAAATAAAGTGTCACTTTGCAAGCTTGCAGCATTCTAACACTGGATTCTATTGAAATCAATAGTGAGACAAACCTCCCATGCTCACCGAATGCTTGACAAACGCTTTACAGGTTATAAAGTAGGATATTTGACATCTTTTAAAACACACAAATTGTCTTTTTCTTAAATCAGTGGTTAGTATGTTATACTTCATTAAGGGATTTTGCAGTGGTTTTGTCAGGCACCAAATAGGACGCAGCATCGATGACATATTTTTGTAGAACCAGGATATTAGTGTAAGTATAAATACCTTGTCATAAAACCAATACGATTTATGCATTAGCTTTTGGACTATTAAACTCTGTGACCAAAAAGTTTCCGATTCTTACACATTTTGTTCATCGTGGTATTGTTTTTACATCAGATTGGTTGAAGTGGTCTCTGTTGGCCTCTACTGGTAATTGTTGGTAATTGTTCAAACCACTAAATCCTATTGGAATATGTCTCAAAACACACTACAATAAACCATTTTTAATGGTTTTAATGGTTAATAGTTGATGGTTTGTAAAGTCTTCAATGGTATTTGTAGTGAAAATCATTAGTATTTTTGCGATGGTTTCTAGTGGGTTTTTTCTCAGCGGGGCCAATAGCCTCTGTAGTCCTTGTTTAGCAACTTGTTAGCTTTTTCAAGACAAGTAAATGTTTAAAAGAATGACAATATATTTTAACTATGTGTTAACCACAGACCTTGTTTCATGCGTTTAACCAAAATCCTTTCCAAAACACCCACTGACTTCGGGACGAT
Organism: Ptychobarbus kaznakovi; assembly: GCA_027422405.1. NCBI lineage: Eukaryota > Metazoa > Chordata > Actinopteri > Cypriniformes > Cyprinidae > Ptychobarbus > Ptychobarbus kaznakovi. Next base: position 1,538,621 of record CM049801.1, read on the forward strand.
GGAACTGAAAATAATCCTAACCCTATCCAATCCTACCTCTGTTCTGGGGTTTGGTCTACAACAATGTCATCCCTGAAGAACGCTATATATCACCCATTCAAAGTTACTTCATCCTTTTCAAAGAGTCAGATCTTCAATGCGTGTTGAGCTGTACGCAATGAGGGCTGTAAGAAGAGCGATGTAAATTGTTACTAATAAGGTGTTGTTTCAGTTAGGATGCTGTCAGCACAGCAGACACAAGCCAGCTCACCAGGTCAAAGCTGATCAATAACTTATTCTTCTTTCATACACACGCAGGTCTCAAAGGAATGCAGATGATCCTGTGCAGGCCGATGAGTTTTGCAGTGCTGTGCTGCATACTGTGGCTCGCTGCGCCTGCCGTCCTGCGCTCTGAATTCAAGGTGGCCTATGTGACCGAGCACAGCGTGTACATGTGCCCGTGTGCCCAGGATCTGGCCTTCTGTGAGATGAACTCCAGCGAGTTCAGCAACTGCAAGGATCAATCATCTGTCCTGCACAGGGCCGAGAGTCCCAGCCCGCTTCACAAAAAGCATCTGACGGTGTGGTACAGCTCGCCTCTTAACGTGGCCCTCCTGCTGAACAACTCTGAGGTGCAGCACCTGTCGCTGATCCAGTGCAAGCCCACGGACGAGAAGCCCGTCCCGTTTGAGTACTTCACAGTGCAGCGCTTGGAGACTCTAACGGTCAGCTATCCCTTCGGGAAGCCCAGACAGAGCTATGACATTACCGTAGGCACGGACAGAGACGCCCCCTACCACGAGGAGGCGAGAATCGCTGTCATCCATTCCTCTGTGCTGACCGGGAAAACAGAGCCGAAGTCGTACACAGTCCAAACCGAAGTGGACCGCAGCGGAACGATGTCCTTCCCCAACATTTTTATGTCTCGCAACGGGCTTTCGGAAATGTCCAGGATATTTGTCACTTTTCTGTACTGAGAGCCCTGCTAAAACAAACAATAGAAGCCTAATAGAAACCATCACAGCAATTTCAATGGTTTCCATTAAAATACCATTATAAACCATTAGATTTTTCCAGTAAAACCATTACAAAATTCATTTTTGTAGTGTGTTTTGGGCATTTTCCCAATAGGATTTAACATCCCACCAATAGAATCCATCACATACCAGTAGACACCATTATAGTTTCCATTTAAACCAATACAATTCCCATTATAACCATTAAACCCATTACATTTTCTATTGCGTTTTTGGCAGGGTTCTATGTTTTGTTTCAGCAGGGAGGTGTTTTTTTCAGGAATTTAAAAGCTTCATTGTAGTCACTATAACACAAATAGCTGTTGTGCATAATTAATAATTGATATACTTAATGTATACAATTACATTATAGAAATGCTTATTGCATACATTGCCAACCGTGTCAGAATCAAACATCATCATAATACTAGAACAAGTTAATTCTCTGCTGATTATATTACATTTCACTTCTGATTATACCCTGTATAATTTATTATGTGACAAATAAAGAAACCTTGAACCTTGAACCTTGCTGGTAATGTGGCTTTGCACATGCTCTGCTGTTTTACTGAGGATTTAATTCTCTTAAGATGTTTGTATTTACAATAAATAAAATCGGATAATATTGATTTTTTTTATGTATTTATATAAATAAAATACAAAATGGCAAAGAAGTGTGTGATGCTGTTGTTCAAGATTCTACCACTATGCAGATCTGATCCCGCTTAGACCGAGAGGTAGTCATTTGTAATGCCTGTTCAAAAACAACCCAGACTCATAAAAAAGCAAAAGCAAAAGCAAACGTGAGATAAGTTGCCGTTTTAGCTTGTCTCTACTTGTCTTTTAATCATTCCGCATCACAAGTGCATTGCTGTACCTACCGAGCAAGCTTAATAGATCAGAAAAGCCCCCCACACGGAACAGGTCCTGCAATCGTTTGTGTGAAGGAAAACAAGTAGTTGGTGTTTCACTGCCTCTAGTGGTCATTTCACTTGGAAACTGCAGTGCATTGCATGTAGCCTGTTTATACGAAAATGTAGTTTTTCAAATGTTGTCAAAAACATACCACACTTTTTTTAGCTACTCATAATAGTATAATTAAATGGAGATAGTGACGTAACTTCAGCATATTTATATTTATATTTTATTTTTTTATTTAGTCATTTAGCAGACGCTTTTATCCAAAGCGACTTACAAATGAGGACATTATAGAAGCAATCAAAACCAACAAAAGAGCAACAACATGCAAGTGCTATTACAAGTCCTGGTTAGCCTAACACAGTACACGTAGGAAGGATTTTTCATGTAAAATATAGAAAAATTAAACTTAGTGTTAGTTTTACAAGATATGCTAGCAGTTAGAGAATAAATATGCAATTGATAGAGGGTCAAATGTGTGTTTTTTTAAATAAAAATAAGACTGATTAGATAAAATAAATTTAGAATAGAGAGTGCTAGAGTTAGAGAGTCAAATAAAGATGGAAGAGATGTGTTTTTAGCCGTTTCTTGAAGATGGGTAAGGATTCAGCTGCTCGGATTGAGTTCGGCAGGTCATTCCACCAGATGGGAACAGTTAATGAAAAAGTCAGTGAAAGTGATTTTGTGCCTTTTTGGGATGGTACAGTAATGCGTCGTTCACTTGCAGAACGCAAGCTTCTAGAGGGCATATAAGTCTGAAGTAATGAATTTAGGTAAAGGGGTGCAGAGCCAGAGGTGGTTCTGTAGGCAAACATTAATGCCTTGAATTTAATGCGAGCAGCTATTGGGAGCCAGTGTAAATTGATGAACAGAGATGTGACGTGCGTTATTTTCGGCTCATTAAAGATTAATCTTGCAGCAGCGTTTTGGATTAATTGTAGAGGTTTGATGGAACTGGCTGGAAGACCTGCCAAGAGAGCATTGCAATAGTCAAGTCTGGACAGAACAAGAGCCTGAACAAGGAGTTGTGTTGCATGTTCCGAGAGAAAGGGCCTGACCATATGCTGACTAGTTGCATCAGTAAGGACCATCCAGTGGTGAATCATAATGGGAGCAGCCAAAGGAAAAGAGAGAGTGTGTATTGTGTATGAGATTTGGTAAAATGTCTATTCAGGCACCAAATACAATACTTATTACATTATTTCAACCTGTAAAACATTTTGGGGTCCAAAGAGATTCTGCAATGCAACATACTTTTACATCATTGTGTGGCTCTTTTCAAAATATTAAGAAAGTTATTCACTGTGGTCATTTTTTGTGTAAATTAAGTGCCTACTTGTTCTGTATGTCACAGGTAAAAAACACAAGTCAAAGGACAGTATGTATGGGGCTTGTCCAATTACCTTCATTCTTGGCCACTCGAGAGCACGTGCATGCAGGAAGTGTGCAAGACTGTCCCAGGTCTTCAAAACACCCAAACCCTGTGCCCTTAAAGCACACAAAATCCACACTCCATAAGCATATCCCATCATGCATCATGTTGTTGAAAACATAATCCTGAGACTTTTTGTCAAGATCTCACAAGATTTTGTGATAACTTTTCCAGTGTAAGTTAAATATTATACTAGCTACAGCTTAGTTTGGTAGTAAAATATTAAGTGTTGCACATTTTATTGCAGTAAAGATTAGTACGTGTATTTTTACAACATTTGCAACTGCTTTTTATCACTTAATTACAAGCATCACATTTACTAACTTTTGTAATCTGTTATAAGGACTACAGACAGTTAAATGAACAGACATTTAGAAGTTTGTTTTAAAATGCAAAGTAGTGGAAATCAAAATAAAGCTATATAACATGAAACATGAAAATCAAAATGCATTTTTACAACATTATAAGTGTGTCCCATCAGGTGATGAAGAGCTGTACACACACTTCTCCGGGACAAATACTGTAGCCTATCTGGACAGACCTGCATACCTTAAATCAGAGGAAGTTCATAGAACGCACTATAGCTACGCGTTATTTTTGTACAGTTATTGTTTAATTTGTTGGCTGGTAACAGTGTACTGAGCATGAATGTGTCATCACAAAACCACAAGTTTATGAATACAGTGAGAGAGAATGACTCGCCCTATTTACAATAAAACAGGCTACTCGATCGTATGTTTCTAATGCTTCACATCGCCTCAACCTTCTTCACAACTCTCTTGACACGAATTAAAATAGCTTGGTGCTCCTTCGGCTCATGGACGAGCTCAGTGCTTTGAGCCAGCAGGTGTCAGTGATGCTCTATGTGAGTTTGAGAGGGGAACTGGAAACTCAAAGCAGATGGTGGTGTGTTAGATGTGAGGTCAGAGAAGGATAACTGATCATATAATAACCTGGTCTGCGTTCTCCAAAGCATTGTAAGTTGATCGTAGCTCCATTGGTTTCAATGGGTCCATGATGTATTTAAGCTTACAATGCTTTTGGGAAATGCCGCCCTGGGGCCTGTTTCATAAAACAAGTTTACCAAATAATCCAGGCTTATTTCAGTTAGTCTGACTTATTTTAAACCAAATAAACTGACAATACATCAGACTAACTTAAACAAACCTGGCTTATTTGGTAAATGGCCCCTGGAGTGATATACAGTGGGTACAGAAAGTACCAATTGAGCATCTCTGGAGAGACCTAAAAATAGCTGTCCACCAACGTTTACCATCCAACCTGACAGAACTGGAGAGGATCTGCAAGGAGGAATGGCAGAGGATCCCCAAATTCAGGTGTGAAAAACTTGTTGCATCTTTCCCAAAAAGACTCATGGCTGTATTAAATCAAAAGGGTGCTTCTACTAAATACTGAGCAAAGGGTCTGAATACTTAGGACCATGTGATATATCAGTTTTTCTTTTTTAATAAATCTGCAAAAATGTCCACAATTCTGTGTTTTTCTGTCAATATGGGGTGCTGTGTGTACATTAATGAGGAAAAAAATTAACTTAAATGATTTTAGCAAATGGCTGCAATATAACAAAGAGTGAAAAATTTAAGGGGGTTTGAATACTTTCCGTACCCACTGTATGTTCAACATACTGATAATAGTTACACGATTGTGTGTGTGTGTGTGTGTGTTCATTTTAAGAACACACAAGTGTATAGAACGTGTGTGTGTGTGTGTGTGTGTGTGTGTGTGTGTGTGTGTGTGTGTGTGTGTGTGTGTGTGTGTGTGTGTGTGTGTGTGTGTGTGTGTGTGTGTGTGTGTGTGTGTGTGTGTGTGTGTGCCACATCTTCACGTGACCATTGCAGTCCTTCAACAAAAGTATTTAAAATAATTTCTAAGATAAGTGAAATTTCTCTTTAGTGAAATATTTGACACCTTTGCATAATTAGAACATTTTTATAAAATTAAATATGTTAAATAAATAGTGTTTTCTTGACATTTCGAAATTGAGATTGTATTCCCATGATTTTTCCAGAAGCACAATTTAAAAAATCCCTTTATTTCCAGGTTTCCATTACCTTGAGAAGTTTGATCCCAAAATCCTTCAAAAGATCCCAACGGACTGAGAGATAAAGACCAACACTGTTTTTAATATGTAATATTCTCCTCCACTAGATGCCACAAAATCTTGTGTTTGAAATGAACTAGTGACTGACGTTACACATTTGATTGCTAAAACACTAAAACCACATTTTGTGGAACATTTTCCAAATACGTATTGATCACCAGAGCATAAAGCACACGGGAACTTGCTACTGTATATGGATGAGGGTCAAAAGTTCAGAGTGGGCAGGATCAAATCACTCTCATGATGGCAGATGTTGGCATTTACAATTAATAATCTACCCAGGGAATTGCGTTTCCCAACTCAAAACGCACATCTTGCAATTAATAGTGACCAATTAGCGAATGCAAAACTTGCGGGGTAAAATCAGACTGCTGATGCTGATGATCAGAATGCTGCGTCTCGCCCCGCGAACACGTCTTGTTTTGCATCTCAAAAACATGCAGCGTATGGATATCAAACAACACCGCACCTGCTGAAAGACTAGGCGTTCGAAGAAAAATGAGGCAGTGTTTTGAGCTGATTGCTGGGGAACCCTCGCTGATGTAGTTGACCTCACTAATGGGTGCCAACCAGTTGAATGGGGAACCACAGATTGCTCCAGTGCCTCTTATGCATGGCTTTTATTTATGCTTCTGTTGTTGTTGTTTTTTTTGCACGAAAGCAAGTCTATAAAAATCAGCCTTTGGTCTCCTCACCGGCAGTTCACCACTAAAACATTTTTATAATCAGCCTTTATTGTTCATTCGCTCCTTGTGGGAGATGCGCCCATGTTCATTTTTTAAAAGGGCAAATCAACCATAATTCAGTTTATAAACTGCAGCAGGGCTGGCGCATGCATGGATGAATATTCACGAGGCTTCCTGAAGCTGCCACTGCACGGTGATTCATTAGGCATATGTAAATATCCCTCACTTTAATTGCCCCTAAACTGACTCAACATAATGTTGTCATTAGCAAATTATTACTTATTTGTCTTACTAATCGTACAGTATGGCACGAATGCAGCATCTCTACATATATGATTACAATTATAAAGCTCTTTCTCAGTGGCTGCCGGCACGATGTGTGCTGTCCTCACTGCTGAGATGGATGATGGGTAAAGTCTGGGTTGTGGGCGGTAATGAGTTAGTGAGGTGTTTGGAGTTGCATGCGCGACGATTACACAAACTGGCACTTTTGTGGGTTTAGGCCCATGGTGGGCTGCTGTCTCCAGCTCCAGACGTCAGCTTTGTTTTTCACGTGCCGTCACTGTGAAACATCATGATGATTATTATGATGGTCTCATAGAGAATATAATGGTGGTACTTTTTCAAAGAACTGTTGTCATAATCGGTCGAGAAATATAATTCAAGAAATAAAGAGAGAGAAAATGGTCTGATGACACACATAATGGTCCGATCAACAGTCACAGATGCAGACATATTTTAACTTATATTACGTTATATGAGGACAGTTCAGCAGCAGGAGTAAAAACTGACATGGTGTTTCACCAAATTTAAATTTGTGGTTTAAATATTGTCAAACTTTTTTTTATTGAATTTCAATTCATTGATTTATGGTCTTGTGTTAATACAAAAGTAAATGCAATATTAAGATACAATTTTTTATACTTGCAAGCAGTGAAGAAATGAATTTTTTTTTAGAATATCTTCGGTTTATATCTTTATTTTGATCATACGTTAAAAATAAAATGTATACAATTTATAAATGACTAAAATTAACAAGTTCATGAAGATTTTTTGTTGTTGTTGGTCTTTTCGTTTATACAAGTTCACTGTAAATGATAATCAGGTGAGTAAAACAGTATAATCAGATATATTTGTAATATTTACATTAGGGAAAGACTTTGATAAATGTTTCTTAAAAACTGTCAAACTGTAAAAAACACCTCACCCATTCACTCGGTCGTTCAGAGGTTCTCCGACTCCAACATGGGTGAAAAGTCAGGGGAATAAAATCTATTTGTATTTTACAAAAATTTTGACAAAAAATGCAGTTTTTAACCTTTCAGTTCAGTATACATGATTAAGACTATGTTGCATAAATTTGTTCTAAAGATAATAATAATGATAATAATGACAATCCTCTGCAGTAATTATACGTTATAATATAATTATTATAACATTTTGAAGTATAATTGAATATTCAAATATATTAAAAGCAAATTAACATTTTCTAAATTAAAAATATAAATAACTTTAAGGTATTATTATTAGTATAATGCATGCACACGCACACACACACACACACACACACACACACACACACACACACACACACACACACACACACACACACACACACACACACACACACACACACACACACACACACACACACACACACACACACACACACACACACACACACAACACACACACACACACACACACACACACACACACACACACACATGTTGGTTTTTATGGTTTACGGGGACTCTCCATAGGCGTAATGGTTTTTATACTGTACAAACTGTATGTGCTATTGCCCTACACCTACCCTACACCTAAACTTAGCCCTCAAAGGAATTATTTTTTGAATTATGGGGACACTGAAAATGTCCTCATAAATCACCTTCTCCTTGTAATACCTATGCCATACCCATGTCATTATACAAATTTGTGTCCTCATAAACCACACACACACACACACACACACACACACACACACACACACACACACACACACACACAACACACACACACACACACACACACACACACACACACACACACACACACACACACACCACACACACACACACAACACACACACACACACACACACACACACACACACACACACACATTTATGGTTTACAAGGACTCTCCATAGGCGTAATGGTTTTTATACTGTACAAACTATATGTGCTATTGCCCTACACCTAAACTTAGCCCTCAAAGGATACTGTGCATTTCTACTTTCCCCGAAAAAACTCACTCTGTATGATTTAAAAGTGTTTTGAAAAGTGGGGACACTGAAAATGTCCTCATAAATCACCTTCTCCTTGTAATTCCTATGTCACACACATGTCATCATACCAATTGATGTCCTCATTTGTCACAAACACACACACTGTCACAACTACGGTGAATGAAATGCACAAAGAAGACAATGAACAATGTAAATAGTCTTTAATAATCCACAAAAGGGGTCGGACAGGCAGGATCACATGTAGGGACGTATTAGACCGGATGACAAACAGAGAACTGAACACAACTTAAATAGGAAGGGCTGATGATGGTAATTAAATGACACACTCCTGAAACAAATGACAATAATCAGACATAGATGGAAAACTAGGTCAACTGAGCACACGAGGGAAGAAAACACAAACAAACAGTCCTTGAATCTGACAGTTCACCCCGCTCCCGGAAGGCGCGACCTCGCGCCACAGGAACAACAAAAGGAGGGACGTAGGGGGACTTATGGGTAGGATGTGGGATGGTGAAAGGGGATAGCAAAGGGCTGGCAGGAAGGCAGACAGGAGGAGGTTCAAGAGGTGGCTGGATGGCCAGGAGGAGGACGACCAACAGAGTCCAGGGTGGAGCTGACAGAGGGAGGAGCCAGGGAGAAGACAGGAGGAGCCAGTGAGGACCAGACGGAGGGAGGAGCCATGGAGAGGACAGGAGGAGCCAGGGCAGACCAGATGGAGAGAGGAGCCAGGGAGAAGACAGGAGGAGCCAGGGCGGACCAGACGGAGAGAGGAGCCAGGGAGAAGACAGGAGGAGCCAGGGTGGACCAGACGGAGAGAGGAGCCAGGGAGAAGACAGGAAGACCAAGGGCAAACCAGACAGAGGGAGGAGCCAGGGAGAAGACAGGAGGAGCCAGGGTGGACCAGACGGAGAGAGGAGCCAGGGAGAAGACAGGAGGAGCCAGGGCAAACCAGACAGAGGGAGGAGCCATGGAGAAGACAGGAGGAGCCAGGATAGACCAGACGGAGGGAGGAGCCAGGGAGAAGACAGGAGGAGCCAGGGTGGACCAGACGGAGAGAGGAGCCAGGGAGAAGACAGGAGGAGCCAGGGCGGACCAGACGGAGGGAGGAGCCAGGGAGAAGACAGGAGGAGCCAGGGCAGACCGAACGGAGGGAGGAGCCAGGGAGAAGACAGGAGGAACCAGGGCGGACCAGACGGAGGGAGGAGCCAGGGAGAAGACAGGAGGAGCCAGGGCGGACCAGACGGAGAGAGGAGTCAGGGTGAGGACAGGAGGAGCCAGGGCGAACCAGACGGAGGAAGGAGCCAGGGAGAAGACAGGAGGAGCCAGGGCGGACCAGATGGAGAGAGGAGCCAGGGAGAAGACAGGAGGAGCCAGGGCAGACCAGACGTAGAGAGTTGCCAGGGAGAAGACAGGAGGAGCCAGGGCAAACCAGACCGAGGAAGGAGCCAGGGCGGACAAGACGGAGAGAGGAGCCAGGGAGGAGAAAGGCAGGAGATCAGGAGGAGCCAGGAGGGAGGAGCCAGGGAGAAGACAGGAGGAGCCAGGGAGAAGACAGAACAGAGGGAGGAGCCAGAGAGAAGACAGGACGGAGGGAGGAGCCAGGAAGAAGACAGGAGGAGCCAGGGAGAAGACAGAACAGAGGGAGGAGCCAGGAAGAAGACAGGAGGAGCCAGGGAGAAGACAGGACAAAGGGAGGAGCCAGGAAGAAGACAGGAGGAGCCAGGGAGAAGACAGGACGGAGGGAGGAGCCAGGAAGAAGACAGGAGGAGCCAGGGAGAAGACAGGACGGAGGGAGGAGCCATGGAGAAGACTGGACAGAGGGAGGAGCCAGGGAGGAGAAAGGGCTGATGACTCCATGGGGCCGACCGATGGTGGCGGAGCAGGTGGTGGTGGAGCCCGAGGTGGAGACGGAGAGCCGAGGAGCCAGGACAACTGGGAGGATCCGGAGGGCCAAGGTGGGGCAGCTGGCTCCGGCGACCGAGGCAAAGGTGGGGATCCAGAAGGACACGGTGGAGCCGGAGAGACAGAGGACCGAGGTGGAGCCGGAGGGAAGGAGCAGCCCGGCAGAGCTGGTGGACTGACGGGCCACGGCGGAGAGGAGGGAGCTAGAAGCCAAAAATAAAAACTTTACACAATGAATAACAAAATGCGGGGTAACATGAAGAAGATGATGAACAATGCAAATAGTCTTTAATAATCCATAAAAGTGCGAAAACAGGTCGGACAGGCAGAATCACACATAAGGACATAGTAGACCGGACAACAAACAGATAACTTAACACAACTTCAATAGGAGGGCTAATGATGGTAATTAAATGACACACACAAATGACAATAATCAGACATAGATGGAAATCTAGATCAACTGAGGACAAGAGGGAAGAAGACACACACAAACAGTACTTGGGTCTGACACACACACATACATACACACACACGCACGCACACGCACACGCACACGCACACACACACACACACACACACACACACACACACACACACACACACACACACACACACACACACACACACACACACACACACACACACACACACACACACACACACACACACACGCACACACACACACACACACACATACATGTATTTAAATAACAAGCCTTTTCATCTGTGTTGTTACCAAAATGTGATTGTCAGAATAATCCTGACATGTAGTATTTGTGTTGGGAATGCTGTGTCGTTCTTTCAGAATAACTGAACCGGCAGAACTTGAAGGTAATTAGACGCTCTCATCTGTCACAGACCCTCACAACAGCACTGTTTAGTAGTCGAAGCATGATCGCAGGTTTACAGTAACAAGCCTTCCATTGACCCCACCAGACACCTTAACTCTTCATTGGTGCTGATTTGATTGATTCATGGGGGAATTAATTTGGGTTGCACTTGTTGAGAAAGATTTGGCTTGAACCTCAGCATTCATTTTACTGTACACCTCCTCTTTTCTGTCCCATGCTTGCAATTTGTTTAGTTTGAACAAATCTTACAATTCATCTGCTTATAATTCATGGGGCCGACGCTGTACAAGAAACACGACAAACAGAGCCTGGAAAACAGACTGAACTTTCACAAATGCTTGTGTTTCACAACACTCAATTACTTTTGTTTGCATATGCACAGAATTAATGAACGATAGATATTCTTAATATGATATTTAATGCAAGGAAACTGTTTGGAAGTCAGATAGGTATATTTATATGGTGCATTCATAATCAAAATATGGTCAAATAGACCATAATTGTAAATCTTGATTTAAAAACGTAGCAAAAAAAATTGCAATGTGGTCCTCTTTAGAAAAACTGTAACGCTTTAGTTAAGGGACCCTTTCTCACTATTAACTAGCTGCTTATTAGCATGCATAATAATATCATATTGGCTGTTTATTAGTACTTATAAAGCACACATTTGCACGGTCATATTTTAGATCCCTAAATCCTAAACTTAACAACTACCACACTAACTATTAATAATCAGTAATGGAGTTAATGGAGGCAAAAGTTGTAGTTAATAGTGAGAATTGGACCTTAAAATAAAGTGTGAGCAGAAAAAAGCATGTGTCGGAAAAATAAAACTCACTGTACTTTCTTTTTGACACATTTTGAAATGCAAACCAAATCGAGCTTGCACAGCTACAGTAGAAGCATTTACGTTCTCATATATTTTGTGTCGTACTCGCTCTGTCCTGTACATGCAATTTATTTATCTTTTTACAACCTCACAGTTAAGCTGTTTAGAGTTCTTTATGGGGCCAATTGTGCTCGGTACAACAAGCATGACAAAACGGGACCTAAAAAAACAGAAAAGTCTGGACTGTGCGAGACAGGCTGGAAAGCTAATAAAGTAATGTGATGGATGGCCCTTTCTCCCTGAAGGTTTCCACACCATGTAAATTGGCCCAGACAATGCATTATGGATAAGGCGTTTGAGATTATAGCTTGTTAATGTGTTTCCCCCTCCTCTGTTCTCTTGGCCCCCTCTGCTCGTGTGCAGGCAGGGACATGGCCACCTCATTGTCGGGGCATGCGGGTCTTTAGGTGCAGATGGGGAGGTACGGGGGGGGGGGGGGGTCCTATGCTGCAATCTGCCAGCCACTACAGCAGTGTGTGTGTGTGTGTGTGTGCCGAGCCGAGCCGACAAGCAGTCAGCAGGGGACGGGACTGTGGCCATATGCCTCTGCATCAGCCCTCCCTCCGGAAGAGCCAGTGCTGTTCATGTAGCCTCGTGTCCTCAGAGACTGCAGGCCATCTGTTTGGGGCCGAGGCTTTCTTACAGCCCACAATGGGTGTGAAGTGGGACTAAGGATGTTCAGGCCTCCGTAAAGAATGGATGGATGGTGTCTTAAAAATGACGGTGGGTCATGTGCATCTTCATCTGAATGACGGTCCTGGTGAAGACCTGTGTCTCCATCAGTGCTGCGTTCACAAACGTGATCTTAATGAAGGAGTTTGGAGAATGTGGAGAGTGAAAAAATACCTGTTGTGATGTACAGTGTTCTCATACTTTTTGACCAGTGACTTTCTGTGACTTTTCATTGTCTGTTTACTAGATAATCTTCAATAATGAGTCATTTTGACCAAATCCCTGAACGGAATCAACTCAGAACACAAGTGGAACACCACTGAGGCTTGTGAGCGAGATTCACATTGCATGAGAAATATAGCTAATGGAATATTGACATATTTGTAATAGGATATTTATTTAAAATGTAAAAAGTCTTTCTACCCCCCCCCCCCCAAAAAAAAAAAATACAAATAAATTAAGATTTGGTAACACTTTAGAATAGGAAAGACTTATTCACTATGACATTTACCTCAACAAATTCCTAATTATTATAAATACTTAGCAAGGTAGTTGTTAAGTTTAGGTATTGAGTATGATTAGGTATTAATTACTACTAATAAATGGCTAATATTCTAGTAATATGCACGCTAATAGGCAACTAGTTAAGAGACCCTAAAATAAAGTGTTACCAAAGATTTGTTGTTAGTTAGAAAAAAAGTGTTTTGTATCAATGTGCTTTGCTAAATCTGGTAATGATAATAATAATAATAACAAATTAAAATGTTTTCAGCAGGTAAATCAAGTTAAACAAACACAAAAAACATACAGTTTGAAATAATTAATTAATGATTTGATCAAAAATGCAGTAAAACGGTCGGTAATATTGTACAATAGAATTACGGTTTAAAATAACTGTTTACTATTGTAATATATTTGAAACTTAAATATTTGATGATGATAATTGAAAATTTATTTAAAATGTTTACTGAAAAAATATGTTTAAAGGCCTTTCTGTTTTCAACGAAGGCCAGTGTTGGTAGTCATACCGTTTTGCTCTGTACCAGTGAGCTTTGTTAAATAATATTATTAATCATAATAATAATAATACATTTACACTTACTTCAACAGGTAAGTCAAGTCTAAATTACTTTCATCTTGCAACCATCTCTGTTTTAGCTATTTTAACCTTTTACAAAAAAACAACAACAAATTTCTTTGCAATAATTAAGATTTTTAATGCTGAGAAAAAGTCTTAAAAATACAGTTAAAGCAATAATATTGTGAAATTAGACTATAATGTAAAATAGCTGTTTTCTTTGTGAATATATGTTAAAATGTAATTAATTTCTGTGATCAAATCTGAATTTTTAGCATTATTACTTCAGTCTTCAGTGTCACATGATCTTCAGAAACGATTATAATATATCACTCTAGAGGTGTATCTATAAAAAACTAGAAATTAAAAGTTGTTTTTAGGCTTCTTGAAGTTTCTAAATCATCCATTGTCATAAACTGTTATTAAAATGATGACTATTAGACGGTTCCAGGCTCGCCTGACACTTCCAGCTAATGTTCAGACGGTGTTGATTTGATGAAATTGGTGCGCCATATGCTGGCAAAGCCAGACACCTTCATTTGCCCAAACAACCTTCCTGCAGGTCTTAACGGCGGCATCATTTTGGCTTGTTTATCTAATGCGTCTTTTAATGTAATTTATAGCATTTTCCCGCCAGCGCATGCTAAGGAGGAAGGCATAAGATATGCTAATGTCTTTGTCAGCCCAACTTTGCTGCAGTAAAACAAAACATTTGCATTTGATAGAGCCTGTAATAAAGCGTGCATTAGCATTTTAAATGCGAACATATAAAATATGGGGGAAAAAATCTATTCGGACTGTTGGCAAATTAAATACAAAGCTACATGGCATAATCATATTGCGTACATTAAAGAGCTGAGCAAGTTTGGACGTCGTGAGACATCAGTGATTAGAAGTTATTCGTAGACGATTGCATAAGTGTGCATATTATATGATAACATAGGTGTCATTTTAAAAGACAGACAAACAATTTTTGCCAAGGCCAGGATTTTTCATGTGCATTATCATGTATCAATGAGATTTTGCCGTTTTTTTTCTGGATGATTGTTGTACAGTAAAATACAATGAAATATTTGAGTGAATGCTAACATAAGAAATTACATCTCAGCTGCAGCTTGGTATAAAATTGACAAATAATTACAAATGGTACAAATATTTGATGATTATATTTACATGCATCCTCTCGAAGACAATATGGAAAATAATAATGACATATATGCAATGATTTTGCTGGTAATTTAAAATTAAGCAACAATGATTTTTTTTATTTTATTTGGCCTAATTTAGACCAGCATTAGACTCACAATAGTTTCAGTCCTTTCATATAACACTGATGTTTTAAAATATGTTTCTGATTTGCACTTCGGTGTCAAAAACTACATTAGAGATTCTACGTTTAATTCATTTCCATGAATCAGTTCAAACCGGCAGAGTCAAAACATTGAGTTTACACCATCACTCAAATACGTGGATCATATTCATACACTGTTGTTCAAAGCTTTAGTGAATTATAATGAATATTTGTAATCTACAAGGATGCATTCAATTGATCAAATGTGACAGTAAGGACGTGTTACAAATGAATCTTGAAAAAAGTATGGTTTCTGCAAAATATGAAGCAGCACAACTCTTTTCAACATTGATAATAATCAGAAATGTTTCTTGAGCAGCAAATCAGCAAGATTTATGAAGAATCACGTGACACTGAATATTATACAATAGTTATTAAATCATTGTTCGTTTAGTGTAATCTCTTGCCTTTTTACCTTGACTAATTATGACAAAAAACACACTTTTAGACCACTTTAGAGCAAACATATTATTATTGAGATGTGCAAAAAGATGTGATGTGGCCCAGTGCTAACAGCAGGATAACTGAGAAATATCTATTAACTGTATGACTGAGTTTTGACAGCTTGTCCGAGAGGCGTCTTGCAGCCATGAGAAGAACGGCTGCTATTCGATACAGATGGCCGTATTAAACTGCCATTCTCTTCTCCTGCTGTTGCTGGCCAAACTTTTGCTGAAGTCACTAACATAGTCTGTATTTGTAATCCTAGTGAAACAGGAAACAAGATCTGATGGAGACTAAATTCTCCATTTTATGCTTACTTGGCAAGACGTGCTCTGTTTATCCTTGTTGATTCTGATTCTGATTCCTTGTTGTATTGTTTGGTTTAATTACAGCTATTTTGGATCTGGCTGACAAGCTCAGCATTTGTAGATGTTGTTTTCATTGCACAATGAATGTGTGTGTGTGTGTGTGTGTGTGTGTGTGTGTGTGTATTCATGTGTGTGTGTGTGTGTGTGTGTATGTGTGTGTGTGTGTGTGTGTGTGTGTGTGTGTGTGTGTGTGTGTGTGTGTGTGTGTGTGTGTGTGTGTTGTGTGTGTGTGTGTGTGTGTGTGTGTGTGTGTGTGTTGTGTATGTGTGTGTGTGTGTGTGTGTGTGTGTGTGTGTGTGTGTGTGTGTGTGTGTGTGTGTGTGTGTGTGTGTGTGTGTGTGTGTGTGTGTGTGTGAGTGTGTGTGTGTGTGTGTGTGTGTGTGTGTGTGTGTGAGTGTGTGTGTGTGTGTGTGTGTGTGTGTGGTGTGTGTGTGTGTGTGTGTGTGTGTGTGTGTGTGTGTGTGTGTGTGTGTGTGTGTGTGTGTGTGTGTGTGTGTGTGTGTGTGTGTGTGTGTGTGTGTGTGTGTATGTGTGTGTGTGTGTGTGTGTGTGTGTGTGTGTGTGTGTGTGTGTGTGTGTGTGTGTGTGTTCGGTGGTTCCCCGCCATGGCTGAGGCATGCTGTCCATGCCACCTTGTCCTATTACTATGGAAATAAGGCTGGCGTGACAGGTGGCCTTACAACCAACACAATTAACTTCCTCTATTAGCTGATGGGCTGACAAACACAGGGAAGCACTGCATGCGCACAGACCCAGGCCTGGGAGGCAATGACACCCTGTTTGCAGCTGCACATGAGAGGGGTGGAGAGGATCGGCTCCCCCTCAATACCTCCAAATTACCCTACTTGCTGCTTTATTGGGCCAACTCTAAATTGCTTTACTGTGTCATTTGTTGCACGAGGGTTTTGATGGCCCTTTCAGAAGCTCTACAACACACAGGCATTGCTCTCTGCTTCTTTAAGATTGCCTTTTCTTCAAAGAATTCAAATTGTTGGCGCTAATTGTACCCTTTAATTGCATGGATAATCGGTTGATTGTTGTTAAATCTTCTAAGATTTTCTTCATCAAATATTTTGAGTAATATAAAATTTGTTAATGGGTTTAACATCAAATGTATTTCATGTATGAAGAACTGCAGTCGATCATGGCAAATGCATTTGATTTCTTAAAAAAAATATTCTTCAGGAGATACAAATATTGCAATTGAAATCAGTCAATATCCCAAAAAGTTAAATATCAAATCTACTAGTTTAATCGTTCAGCCAGTAATTGATAAGTTGTTCTTATTTTCGCTCTAAAAAACATTATTGTTTTATTCCATGAAACAGAAAATGCCGTTAGACAGAATTAATTTTATATATATTGAAGGTGGCACGGTACACAGATGTCACGGTTCGTTACGTAACTCGGTTCGGGGGTTCACGGACACGGTTCGATACGATTTTGGTGCAACAGGAAAAAAATATATAAATCTACTATGCTCAGCTTCTTTTCATTTATTTTGAACAGAGAGTAGTACAGTAGTAATACTAAATATCATATTACATTATATATATAAACTGCAGTACATATATACATACAAGAAGCCTTTGGCTTGCTCAGTTGGGAGACTTAATTTCTAGCGATTATCGTCAATTTGATTTCACTGATACTATTTAAACTAAAATAAGCTAGACAATGACATCTCTGAATTCAATAATGAAATGCCTTTAACTGAACATTGAGTGTTTGATCTTATTATTATACATTACTCACACTCTATCCTCCAATTTGATACTGTTAAGTGCTTTGACACAATCTGTATTGTTAAAAGCGCTATATAAATAAAGGTGACTTGACAAGAAATAAATTCTTGAAATATATTTGATTTATTTAGCAGATAAACAACGGGGGAAATATTGTGACATGTAACGTAGCCTATGTATGCTGAGTTTCAGTTCATTTTGTGACAGGCTTAATTTGTTCACAGAAAGGAAACTCAAATGGCAGAAAGCAACATCCTATTTGTTTTCTTTATTTTATAAAAGCACAATGTTTTGTTTTCATTGTGAGTGTCCACATATAAAAGCAGACCTTTATACAGTGATGCATTATTAAGACGATAAGTGTTTAAAGGTGATTATGCTGGTATAAGGAAACAGTTGAAGTGATCGCGTCACACACACACACACACACGCACACGCGCACGCACGCACGCACGCACGCACGCACGCACGCACGCACGCACGCACACACGCACAACACACACACACACACACACACACAGCCGCGCGCACACACACACACACACACACACACACATACACACAAATTACATCAGTTCCAGCATTGCTAAAGTTGGCACTTTATCAAAATAAAATACAAACATACAAATACAGTTGGAACGCGACTGAAGTACAAAGCCTATAATTTACATAATAAATAATAGTTTAGATATGTTTTCATTCAGATATGTTACATCGCAAATATGACAATTTTTTTTTAAATACTTTTATGGTCCCCTTTTTGAAGCTATAGGGAGTATAAATCACCATCCAGTGCCAGAAATTTGTGTATTTGCTTAAAATCTCTGAAATATATAAAAACAAATAACAGTGATGCTGAGAAGAATTTGATCTTTTATCTTGTATTAGTATTCCAGCTGATTTTAATCTATTATTGTTGTGTATATGTGGTTTGTAAGTATATAAGTACATTGTCAGATTAGAGCAGTCAAGCAGAATTAATCCACTTTTGTTTGGCATTTGTGGGTAATTAGATAAGTGTTAGTTTAACTTCACGCTGGCCTTCACCTCCCAACTGCACTACCTGAAAAGCTAATAGCCCTTGACTAGTGAGTACTAATGAGGTGTTCCCTGAGAGAGAGAGAGAAACAGACAAAAACACCCCCAAATACACAAGACTGCAGGTGCAGACACACACGCTCTTCGTATCTCCTGAGGATTCATTACATCTAATGATTGCACTGTGAGTAATCAGTCTACACATCTTTGTTCTCACATAGATGGAAATGCAAGAGAAAGCAATGGTCATTTTCTTTGATCAATCAACACCTGTACGTAGAATTAGAGCTGTACAATATAGTCAGCACAATTACAATGTTTTAGCTTTTTATTAGTATGCTATATATTTATTCATGTATTTATCATGAAATATTCTGTATTTGTTTCTGCCATTGAAAACGTTTGCTCCAATACATAGCAAAAATTTTGTTCAAAAGCAAGGGATTTTTCTATTTTTTTCTCGTATTGAACACAATGCAGAAATATACTTGATCGGTTTTATTTATAGGCACCAATAATACGTAAACATCAATAATAACCTGTATTTACTAAAATATTTTATTGTAATAAAAATGTGGAAACTTCCATGAGCACTTTTGAATGATGATCCACAACTCAATTATTTCACTATGATGGAAGGTTACAACGAGGAACAGAAATGAATCAAATTTAACTCTAACACTGTTTTTGAGATTCTATTAAAATCAAAATCTCTCTTAAGGCTGCAGTAAAGCTACTTACAGGTTGCTGGACAATGAAGCATCATAAAAGAGAGAGATCTAATGACATGTTTGCTAGGGAACTTAAGGGTCTGGTAAGAGGCACAATAAAATCATCTTAATATAGGTGCATCTCAGAAAATTTGAATATGGTAAAAAGTTAAATTTTTCTTGTAACCTTTCACAAAGTGAAACTTTCATATATTTTAGATTCATTACATGTAAAGTAAAATACTTCAAAAGTTTTTTTAGTTTTAATTTGGATTATTAGAGCTTACAGCTAATGAAAGTCAAAAATCAGTATCTCCAAATATTATAATATTTTAATTTGAGTTTCAATAAATGACCATCCATACAATATACATTCTGGGTATCTCTTGTTCTTTGAAACCACAATAATGGGGAACACTGCTGACTTGGCTGTGGTCCAGAAGACGATCACTGACACCCTCCACAAAGAGGGTCATTACTGAAAGGGGTGTCTCTTCAAGGAGTGCTGTATCAAAGCATATTACATGCAAAGTTGACTGGAAGGAAGAAATTGGGAAAATGTGCACAAGCAACAGGGATGACCGCAAGCTTGAGAATACTGTCAATCAAAGCCGATTCAAACACTTGGGAGAGCTTCACAAGGAGTGAACTGAAGCTGCGGTCAGTGCATCAAGAGTCACCACGCTCAGACATCTTCAGGAAACAGAAACATCATCAGAAGCATCTTACCTGGGCTAAGGAGAAAAAGAACTGGACTGTTGCTCAGTGGTCCAAAGTCCTCTTTTCAGATTAAAGTAAATTTTGCATTTAATTTGGAAACCATGGTCCCAGAGTCCGGAGGAAGAGTGGAGAGGCACAAAATCCATGTTCTTGAGGTCCAGTGTGAAGTTTCCACAGTCAGTGATGATTTGGGCTGCGATGTTATCTGCTGGTTTTGGTCCACGGTTTTCTGAAGTCCACAGTCAACACACCCATCTACCAGGAAATTTTAGAGCACTTCATGCTTCCTTCTGCTGACCAGCTTTATGGAGATGCTGATTTCATTTTCCAGCAGGACTTGGCACCTGCCCACACTGCCAAAACCACTTCCAAGTTGTTTGCTGACCATCATATTACTTTGCTTGATTGGCCAGCCAATATGCCTGACCTGAACCCAATATGGGATATTTTCAAGAGAAAGATGAGGAACAGTCGATCCAACAATCCAGATGAGCTGAAGGCTCAATAGTGCCTCAGCAGTGCCACACACTGATCGCCTCCATGCCATGCCTCCGTGCTAAACGAGCTCCGACCAAGTATTAAGTGCATAAATTAACATACTTTAAAGATCTTGAACTTTTCTGTTTTGCAAATCCTTTTTTTGATTGATCTTAGGAAATATTATAATATTTTGAGATACTTATTTTTGACTTTCATGAGCTGTAAGATATAATCATCAAAATTAAAACTAAAAAAACTTTTGAAGTGTTTTACTTTACATGTAATGAATCAAAAATATATGAAAGTTTCACTTTTTGAAATAAGTTACAAGAAAAAAAATACTTTTTCATCATATTATAATTTTCTGAGATGCACATTTATATAAAATATTTCTTAGTTTTATTTAATTTTTCTTTTGTGTCATTTTATTTAAGCAAAGTCATCATTAATATATCATGCATATTATATATATATATCGCCCAGCCCCCCACAAAACACAATACAAAAAATAAGCATTTGTGACACTGGACTAGAAAACCAGTCATAAGGGTCTAATTTATAAATCAATAAGCTTTCCATTGATGCATGGTTTGTTATGATAGGACAATATTTGGCTGAGATACAACTATTTGACAATCTGGAATCTGAGGGTGCAAATAAATCTAAATATTGAGAAAATCACATTTAAAGTTGTCCAAATGAAGTTCTTAGCAATGCATATTATTAATCAAAAATTAAGTTTTGATATATTTAAGGTAGGAAATTTACAAATATCTTCATGGAACATGATCTTTACTTAATGTCCTAATGATTTTTGGCATAAAAGAAAAAATGATAATTTTGATCCATACAATGTATTTTTGGCTATTGCTACAAATATACCCGTGCTATTTATGACTGATGTTGTGCTCCAGGTTCACATTTCTGAAATCCATTCAGTGGCGATTAATACTGTTCCTCCTTCGTTCTGATGACTGCTTACATCAAAGAGTCCCATTGGACTATGAATGTCTCATGCATGAGTGTAATAAAAAAGGCGTTTCATGGGGAAAGACATGAGAGGGTAAAAGGTGAAGCTTGGCCACCAACGCTCAGAGTTTACTCAAGGCTGACCTTAAGGCCTACTGCTTCAACAAGGAGGCGGCACCACAGTCTGAAAAGGTTCACATCACTATAAAATCTGACTGGCCACAAACATCAGTATTTCTAATCGTTCTCTTTGGAGACTGGAAATGAGTTATGAATCATCTATGCAAAGCTCTGTTGGTTTGCTTGTACTGGGTGGGGCTGACCATATTGTAGCATAACTGTTTTACATTATGCCAAAATGACCTGCATTAATGAAAGCCATCGTAGTTCGTGACAAGCATAATAACTTCTTTGAGAATAAATATATTTAATAGTGCACTGTATTGATTTTTTTATGCTATTCTGATGTTAGCTAAAGTTTGCCAAATGTTTTCTGTAATCTAACTACAACACAGTCGCATGTCTTTAACATCATATAACACATGGGGTAATCACAAATATGCTAAAATTGCACCTTGAGGGGTACAATATATTGTAAGTTGGGCAGCACCCTTAAAGGGATGAGTTTGTGTAAGCGCCAATAGCCTTGTGGTTGGTGCGCTGACATACAGCAGCGACCCGAGCTCGAATCCTGCCTCGTGCTCCTTTGCCGATCCCGTTCCCCTCTCTCTCTCTCTCTAGCCTCTACCCAATGAGTTCCTGTCTGCTCTCTACTGTCCTATCTGAATAAAGGCATAACAACTTTGGACTACAAAACCAGTCTTAAGTCGTATAGATGGTTTCATCGAGCGCACGCGCCCGGACCGGAGTTAACGGAGTCTGTGTTTGTATATCGGGCTGGTTAGTGGCGCCGACTATAAACACAGTTAAAGTGATGAGTAATGAAGTTTGGCTCAGGTTGTTGTGCTGTGGGATGTGTTTCACATACATACATTTATTTGTGGCGCCACGATATCAAAACTTTTCCAAAAGGCTTTGTTGAATAAACATGAGCACGTAATGCACGTTTAAAAATCAAAACGAGGCACGGGTGTTTTTATATCACTGTATTTCTGAAGGAACACTGTCTTTAGAAAATGTTTGATATAATTTTCATTTCATCTTGCATGTTATATGTCTGATAAAGCAGCGTTTGTAAGCTCAGTTTACAGCCGTTACCGGGTGCAAACCTCTAATGTTAACGTTATTTATCCCGCTTTTAAGCGTCTCCTGCTGGCAGAGAGTGAATTTGCATTTTTAATAAGTCCGTCCAAGTAGTTATCGCTGCATCTCAGTCCGTCTGATTTACAAAGCAAACATATTTTGCTTGTTCTAAAAAAATAATCTACTCCAGAGGGACTTAAGTTAATTTAGGGCCACAAACACGCGCATGCGCAGTAACGTTTGTTTATGCTATTGCCGTTGAAACCGTCTATAGGTTAATTTGTAGCAATAGCCAACCAAACATTGTCCGGGTCAAAATTATAGATTTTTCTTTTATGACAAAAATCATTACGATATTAAGCAAAGATCATGTTCCATGAAGATATTTGGTCAATTTCCTACCATAAATACTTTTGATTAGTAGTATGCATAGCTAAGAACTTCATAGGACAAATTTAAAGGAGATTTTCTCAATATTTTGATTTGTTTTGCACCCTCAGATTCCAGATTTTCACATAGTTGTATTTCGGCCAAATATTGTCCCATGTAAGAAAAAACAATGACCCTTATGACTGGTTTTGTGGTCCATGGTCACATGAAAAAAAGAGATAACTTCGTACCTAAATCTAAAATGTGCATATTGGTCCCGTTTGAATCTTTTAGTGCAGGGGTGTCTGATCCGGCTCCTGGAGGGCCAGTGCCCTGCAGAGTTTAGCTCCAACCTGTTTCTAGTAATCCTGAAAAACTTGATTAGCTTGATTAGTGTTTACTAAAGTTGGACACACACCATAAGATAATCGGACTGATTTTGGGATGATTGTTCCCCTTCCGACAATCCTAGGTAATGTCCCGATTATCTTGGTGGATCTAAAGATTATCTTATCAGATTTTCCTGTGGTGTGAGGTGTGTTAAGAGTGACTGAATTTGCTCGGAAGAACGTCGGAGGCGCCCCAATCATGAATCGTAAATATTCAACATGTTGACTATTTATATCAGAAATACTGATGTGTGGGGCGTTTGATCTGCAGATTATCATGTGAAACGTAACAATATCCAATCAGAAAGCGAGCTGACAGAAGACTGAAGCATAACAAACACAGTCATTTCGCAGCACAAAAGCATTTGGACACTCATCACTATTTCTTACTGCCATTACCAAAGACTGGGACTTTGCCATTAGTCTCCAGAGATATTATATCATAGTCTCCAGAGATATTGAGAGGTTTCCCGTGTTTACAGACGGGACTCTGGTTGAAGATCTGTTGGTGTGTGCTGTCTTTGTCACATCGCGGCACACCACACACTATAGGAGCAAAACGGTTACGGTTATGTCTAGGATTTTTTTATTTTTTGTCCTCATGTTTGTGGTCTCTCACATTTTGAAGATCTTGCTAGATCTTGCTAGATTTAAAAAATCTTTTAGTGTGGACCCAGCATTAGAGTTGCAGCTAAACTCTGCAAGGCAGGCAGGAACAGGTTTGGACACCCCTGTTTTAGGGGAAGGTAAGGTACGGAGATGTCCCTTTGTGCGTGCTGCCTCAGTGGTAAGCAGTCGTACCCCTAAAAGTAAAATTTTTGTAGATTTTTATTTTTTTGAGAGTGTAAATTCCACAAGACTGCAGATCCTCTTCAGTTTCTACATTTGGGACAAGGCCCCGCCTCTTTTGCCTAATTGAAATAAGTAGCAGCCAGGAATCTCCAAGGTTTAGGAAACCGCCACAGTCTCATTTTGGCTCTCTGGGATTTTGTTGGGCATTGTTGATGGATGGGTGGGAGGGACGCTCTAATGGGAGACAATCCAGGGGCAAGCCCTCATAAAGTTGTGACCCTCCCACTGGTTTTACTGGGTTACCAGGGGGCTGGAGAGGGCCGTCCCAGCTGAATGACAGTAATCCAGGATAGGTCATAAAGCAGCAGAGGTTTGTGGTGTTGGCGAGCCGGAGGAGAATGAGTACAATGAGCAATGAGACGAAGCCTGATGCGTCCTCTCAGGGTACAAGCCTGGGCTCTTTTCAGCTTTATTGTCTAGTGCGCGAGAGCCTGGTGCTGGTGGGCAGAAGGAGCAGCGACGCCTCATCAAGCTGGTGTGATTTCTCTTCTGAAGTGCCTGTGACAATGGCTAACCACAATAGTGCTTAGCAGAGACTTAAAGGGAGACAATGCGAGACCACCAAGCAGTTTACTGGGATAAGGTGGCCCGGGACAGCCAAGACGAGCCCACATGGCCTCATTTTAGATGAAAATCCTTTGGATGAGATCAATGTGTTTTCTCGTTCTCTGCCCTGCCTCAATCTGGCCGCCAGCACATCTGTATTTTCTCCGCCGTACCTCCCACCTTGCGGCCCAATGGCTAATGTGTAATTAATGAAACAACCGCCCTCATGTCGACTCGCACAATGGTGAGCGGGCGCTCCTCGGGACAAGTTTTGGTGAATGAAAAGGCCAGAGCCTCTCTCCTTACATGTAACCCTCCCTGGGCACAAAGCACCCTCCCCTGTATCCAGCTTAGCCGCAAAGCTTACATATTAATCTCTTCTCGCGGTTCCCCGTCTCGACGAAACCCTCATGCAGGCCTTCATTTTCTGGTCATGTGCACCCATTAGAAGGGGGCGAACCAGACACAGAGTGACACACAAAGCAGAATGGAGGCTGCCAGGCTGAAACTGAGCTTGAAAAGAGACAAACAATTGTCGGCTCTGAAAGGGACAGTTAAAGTGAGAATGTAGCGCCGGACTCGATGGCGGGCCAGCCTTGCGGTGTCAGGCGGCTCTGTGGCTGCTTGAGGGCTGGATGTATTCTGAAGTGCTGGACTTGTTGGCCATATGGCACATTTTAGCCTCTCGTGTGGAGCGCTGTTAAGGCCCTGATATACTCAAGTGAAATCGAAGAACAAGCTGGTGTAACATAGTATTAAACTAAATTGTTTTGTAGTTTGTTTTTCGGTGGTTCTAGGAAATGTTTGAGCTGGCTGTTAAACACCTCCGAACTGCTACGGGTCCGTTATGTAATAGGTGGGGATGCTCTGGGGCTCCACCTTCTCTGACGTGGAAAGCTTTTAAATTTATTTATGCATTCATTCCATTTCATGAGGGCACATATTGTTTAATAGTAAGAATAATATTGCCTTGTATGTTACCTACTGTATATGGCGATATTATTATTACTACATGCATGCATTCTCATGATATATGAAGACATATGTTTATAACATATGTAAAATACTCATAGCAAAATGTATATATGTATTTATGTACATTTATATATAAAAAGTAATTTTTCACGATGTTCTAATTTTTTCACCTGTACATATGTCCATCATATATATTTACTTAATTAATAGTTCATTTTTATATGGTATTTTATGTAGCGACCATACTACTTTAGCAATATATATTTAATTCATATTTGCAAGTTTATGAAAACAACAAATATACAAAAATTATGCATGCGTATGTTTGTTTTCATAATGTTTAAGGTGACTACCTTTTATTTTTACATATATAATGTCAACATACACTATATTGCCAAAAGTATTCTAATGAACCGGTTTGACTACTTTAGTAATTTCCATGAGTACAAATCTTAATGTTTAAGCATATAATGATATTCTAGGGAATTGTGTGCTCCTAATTTTAATAGAATCAGTTTGGACAGGACCCTTTTCTATTCTAACATTACAAAGACAATGCCTCTGTGTATTAGACAAGGTTCAAAAAGAGATAATTAATTGAGTCAGTGTGGAAGAACTCTGCAGAAACCCAGCTTAAAGTGTGTGTGTGTGTGGTTTATGAGGACACAAATTTGTATAATGACATGGGTATGACATAGGTATTACAAGGAGAAGGTGATTTATGAGGACATTTTCAGTGTCCCCATAATTTAAAACGCTTATAAATCATACAGAGTGAGTTTTTTTGAGGGAAAATAGAAATGCACCGTCTCCTGTGAGGGCTAAGTTTAGGTGTAGGGTAGGTGTAGGGCAATAGCACATATGGTTTGTACAGTATAAAAACCATTACGTCTATGGAAAGTCCCCATAAACCATAAAAACCAACGTGTGTGTATAAATAAATAAATGTAAAAATGCTAGAACTAGTTGCACTGACAATTGTTTATAGCTATAGTAAATCCATACATAAAAATAGAATATATTGGTTATTTCATGTATGGCATATTAACATCACTTAACTGCAGATTGTTCACAAACATAATGTCTTTGCAGAGAAGGATTAAAGCCTTTCAGCGTCTCCTAATTAAAGGGATAGTTCGAAATCAAATTAATGTTTCTTGAACTGTCATTGGTCAGATAAGCTGATTGTCCCGCCACTGGTTAAGCCAGTGTTGATGGGGCTGGTCGGGGTTCAGACAGACAGACCAATGTTTTGAGAGCGTCACAGTGTTGAAACTTTCCGTGGGGAGTAAACACACAAATGTCTTATGCATAGTTGTCTATACGTAATATATTTGAACATTACACTTCTTTAAGTAATGTTGGATTATCTGCTCTACTGCAAAAGACATTAATTTAATAAAGTGTTTTAGACCAAACCATGTTATTTATTTGGCATTTATTGGATCCTTTAACAATGTGGCCAATCTTTCAAAGATGTTTAAAAAGTAAACTACTTGTTGCAGAAATGGTAATTCACACTTCTCAATCTAAAGAGAAACATAAACGTAGGTTTTTGCACCGAAATGTTAATTCCTCTGATTTTGCCTAATGAATGCAAATGTCCTCTTTGAGGAAAATAACCCTGGAAATATTAATTAGAAACCTCACATTCATTGTGCTGCTTCTTACAAGCTCTTTAATTAGTGAGCTTTTATCGTTTGATCGCAATGATAATTAGATTTCTCATATTTCAAGGTTTGTTTACTTGTAAGATAACAGACTATAGAACCAAGGGATTCAAAGATTCATTGATATCTCTCTTCCAGCAACCCTATGTCATATCACAAAAAAGAACAAGTATAGAAAAGAAAAAATTAAAAACAAGTTTATTCATCTGAAAATGTTCTTTTTTAAACCTACATTTGATTCGTCTAAATTGGTTCCCATGATTAAAACGGATAGTTCTACTTCAACTGGCTTATAAAAGGCTGTTAAACGGATAGTTCACCCAAAAATGAACATCATGTCGTCATTTACTTGTTGTTCCTAACCTGTGTGAGTTACTGAACAAAACAGAACTATGAAATGGCATATCATAAGCAGAATATGAAACGAACATATAGATTATTTGTGTTATATGTGAAACAGAAAGGTTCTTCAGATGGTTAAGTTTCTTTATGAAACCAATTAGACAAAAAAAAGTTCTTCTATGAAGCACATTTATTTTTAAGAGTGTCTAAATATATATTTTTTATTTACAGAACACATATATTGTGTACTGTATGTACTGTATATAAATACACTCACATACAGTATATATTTTAAAAATTTGAATTTAATATATTACACAACATATTTATATCATGCATAATAAATATATGTATATAAATTATATTATATTATAGTAAATATATTCCACGTAAACAATACCAGGCATCGAGGTCACAAACATAAGTTCCATAAAGCATTCCGGGTCACACACAGAAGTCAATCAGAAATCAGAAATGTCAGCCGGGGCAAGAACAAGACTTTGCGGTACATGTGAGATGCTTAAATGTGTTTGTGCATTTATATATAGAATGGTGACACTGTGTGATAATAAATGTGTATGCAGTGCAGATATGTAGTCACAAGGGTGATGTGCAGTTGTAGTGATGGCAACCAGATTCATGACACATAGCAGATGCTTTTATCCAAATAGAAGACAATAGAAGTAATCAAAATCAATAAAAGAGCAATGATATGCAAGTGATATAACAAGTCTCAGCTAGCTTAACGCAGTACACGTAGCAATGTTTTTTAAGAAAACGAGTAGATGTAATATAGAAAAAAGAAATCTAGTGTTTTAGTTTTTTTCAAGAAACAAGAATAGAATAGAAAAATGAAAGCTAGTGTTAGTTTTTCAAGAAAAGCTAGCAGTTAGAGAATAAATATGCAATTGATGGAGGGTCAAGTGTGTGTGTTTATTTAATAAAAGAAGACAGATATATCAAATATAATTATAATAGAGAGTGCTAGAGTTAGAGGGTCAGAAGAGATGTGTTTTTAGCCGTTTCTTAAAGACGGATTGAGTTGGGCGGGTCACCAGGTGGGAACAGTTAATGTAAAAGTCTGTGAAAGTGAACAATAAAGCGACGTTCACTTGCAGAAGAGGGCACATAAGTCTGAAGTACTGAATTTAGGTAAAGTGTGAAAAACAAATTAAAATGATTTAAACAAAAACTTTTATTTTGGATGTGATGAATCATCTGACAGCACTATATGTCTTAAGAGACACATTAATATCTGCAGTCATTTGTTTCGTAGTTAAGTAGGCTGTAAACGCTGAGCATCCTCCCGTGGACGAGCAGTAAATGCTGTCTGACAGCGGTCGATGTAATCCGGGTCTCTAGCACGTCATCTATTGTCTGAGAGCACTGGGACGTCCCTTACTCAACCATGCAGCTCTGTCAGTGTGCCAGGTCTCCTGTTAGCTGTGAGATTCAACTGCTGAATTAACTTCACACGACTGCAGACATCTTTGCACTGATTTGGGGGAGAAAATTGCACACACAAATGTTTTTGGACACTTTCTGATTGATGTGATTCTCTAAGGTGACCTGACTTTATACAGTCCAACCGAATATGATTCAGACACCAGATATAATTTTTTATATGTTTTACTAGTGGGTGCAGGACACTATAGTTCATTTATGTACATGAGGATAGCTAAATAAAGGGAACTGTGACATATTATACCCAAACATGCTTCATACAGTGGACTACCAGTAATATTGATCATAATTTGGGAGCAAACATTATTCAGACACGTTGAGCTAAAGATGTTTTACTCGAGTGTTTTTTCTTTAATTGCTAATGTGAGCTTTTTACACCACAGACTGAACAAGATGAAGCACTGCTTGGTAATTGGTTGAGCTAAATTGGCATAAATAAATAAAAAATAAAACTCTAAATACTCATATTTTCATACTCAATGGTCATATTTTATTGCCATTTTCTAAACTATAGCGTATATTTCATAAACTGTGTTATGGATTTTCTAATCAACAAAGAATACAATAAATGTGAAGACTGAAAGACTTACGGATTGCTCAAATCTTATTGATTATCAATTATTGATTACTAAATGTATTGAATATTTTTAAATGAGAAATATTTGTAACACGTGTCATTTAACATTAGTTCATGTATTAATTAACATGAACAAGCAATGAACAATGATTTATTACACTATTTATTATTCGTAGTTAATGAAAATACAGTCGTTCATTGTTTATTCATGTTTGTTCACAGTGCATTAACTAATGTTAACAAACACAACTTGTGATTTTAGTAAATGCTGAAATTAACATGAACTAAGATTAATAAATGCTGTAGAAGTATTGTTCATTCTTAGTTCATGTTTACTAATGAACCTTATTGTAAAGTGTTACCAATAAGTGTCTGAATAAATTTTGGTCTGACTGTGTCTCAACTTAAAATGAACTACTGCCAGTGCAAACATGTCCCAGAAACAGATCTGAGAAAACCTCGAGCCTCATTTGTTTGCAGATATACCCGGGTGGAAACTTCATTATCTAATGCAGTGGAATTTGTAAAAAAAAAAAATAAGTTTGTAGTTATATAGTTTTTGGAGTCGATTTTGAAATGCCTTGATGCATACCTCATGCGATGCATGCTTGCCGCCTTATTGTTTTTGCGACGCGGAATGCGGCTCTGTGTATTTTGGAGGACCAGGAGGAACAGCACTCCAGCTCTGCCCGCGGAGACCGTCCCGCGCCCGTCTGGGTTCCGGGACCGGCAGCAGAGCGCGGGAGGGTTGGGCTGTGTTTGAGGGGGGTCCTGCTGTTTGGGTTTCCTTCTCGGAGCAGCAGTGAGTAAATGTGACCCCCCACCGCTCCACATCCCCAACCCCCCCACCCCCCTCCGGACTCTTCCCTCTCCCCTCCGCTCACACACTGAGACATTTTTCCACATTGGCCGGATTAGGAACACTTTCACTTAGATCTATGTGGTCGCCCCCCCACACAAAGAAACACTTGGAGACAGGATTAGTAGGATTCAAAAAGGATTCACATATGTCCAGTTCAAGCAATTGGTATTCAAAGCTTTACACTTTCAGATGCCACCAAGAGCGAGTAAAGCAGTCCCGAGCTTTTCTGTGCATTGCAGCACTTTATGAGAAACGAGTCCTTTCATGCGCTGAATTCATGTTTTCTCTTTGTATGTGTATTTCTGTGGAAAAGACTGCTTTTCTCTCCGCATGCACGAAAATGGGAACTTCTGCCTGTTTCAGAATACTGTGGGACAGTTTTCATCTCTTGCTGTCATATTTATTACATGTGCTGATGGTTACCCTGATTTTAATTTCACTTTGTACACAGACATCCATAATTATGAGACTGCATATCATACAGTTTATTTGTTTTTTATTAACAAACCCTTTTAGACTGTGACCATATATCATAAATCAAATCTCAGTATTGATTCCACTCCTTCAGGTCTGTGACATAAGAGGTGTAATACCATATTCTGCCAATGAAATAATAATTGATATATTGTAATGATAAACATATTTCATATTTAACCAATATATTAATTATATTTTATATATAGGCTACATAACCGATGATGACAAATTAAATCAAAAGATATTGGAATTAAACATTTCTATCAAACAGTAGGCGTATTTTCATTTAATAATTGATATTATATGTTTATAATAATCACTAATCCTTTTTTACAGCTGTAAATATACATAGCAATTGTATTAATGTATGGGCAATATCTAAACACAGAATCAGATTTTTTATATCATAATAAATGTACAGCATCTTGCCAGATAATTGACTAAAGGTACGTTTTAAATTATACATACATAATTCTGTTTTCATTAATGTCAGGTGATATATTAATTATTAACATTATAATGTTTAGAACAGTAACTATTTGTATTCATTCTTTATCTTGACTTTGTTTCTGTAAAATATTGAAATATAAATGAACACGACAAAGTAATTTAGCTATTTTATACCAGAGAAAGATGCTTAGGAATTGCTAAAATATTTATGAAATTAGCAAAACATATATTACATTTGACAGCATTAAATTTCACCCTACGAGAGAAAAAAATAATTATTATTTGCAAATAATAATAATGTTCAAAGATTGACATATTTTCATCAATAACAACATCTTTGTTTCATATTTTGACATCAGTTTTAGTAATGTTTAGTAATGTTAAAGATGAATCTGTAATATCATCGTTCTTTATTCAATGAGAGACATGCGGTTATAATCAAGTCAAGGTAAAGAAGCAATACAATGAGCTACTATATATACATTATCATGTTAATAATTACTATATCACCTGACATGAATGAAAACAGAATTCTGTATTTAAAGCTTTCCTTTAGTCTTGTTTTTTTTAAAGCAATTCAATGAAAGGTTGCAGATTAATGAGGCTTATACTGTATTTTGACAGGCTTTTGTGGGCCTTAAATATACTTATTTTAATGTGAGTTTGTGGTTTACGAGAATAAGACTCAGATATTCCTAATATTACAATCTATAGCTGTAATAATGTGTGTTAATATTGGTTTAAACGAAAGTGGTAATACTCCATTAGTGTTCTGTGATGCATTTCATTATACTTGATATAGCCTGCATACAGCGTATAGATATTATAACTGCATATCTGTGACAAGAAATGATGCAAGGTGCATTGTGAGCGACCCGGCATCGTATTCGCAAACTTTCAGAGGCTCCTGGGCTGAAGTGTCTCCCCATGGTGTCGTTACAATGAATATGAATAGATGCTCCTTTGGTCAGTGGGACAGTCAAAGCACACCGCTCTAGATAATGGGGACGTCATCCTAACAAGACCGTTATGAATAGAGGGGCTCCTTTTGTTTGGCCCCTCTCGAGCAGCACTATAAATACAGAGCCCTGTGATGCGTCGCCACAGAGCAAGAGGTGCGAAATCAAACCAGGAGACACGGCCTCGGTCTACACACACACACACAGAGAGAGAGAGGCTTCAGTGGGATACATCAGGTGATCAAGCAGGAGTGACTTGAAATAAAAGCAAGGCAAGAGTAAGAGACAACCTCCTACCCAAGCGCAGCCATAAAATGAATTCGGACTCCAGCTCCAGCAGAGCTTCCTCTCCAGACATGGATGAGATGTACCACCACCACCTCCATCCTCAAGACGGCCGCCTGAACTCGGTGTCCTCCACGCAGAGCGAGCTGCTCCAGAAGATGACGGGCGAGCACATGTCCAAGATGCCCTCCGGCGGCAAGTACAAGCTCAAGAAGCAGGTGTGCGAACAGGATGTCCAGCAGCTGCGCTTGAAGATCAACGGCCGAGAGCGCAAACGCATGCACGACTTGAACCTGGCGATGGACGGGCTCCGCGAGGTCATGCCGTACGCGCACGGGCCGTCGGTGCGCAAGCTCTCCAAGATCGCCACGCTTCTGCTGGCCAGAAACTACATCCTTATGCTGAATAGCTCGCTTGATGAGATGAAGCGGCTGGTGGGCGAGATCTACGGCGGACACCACTCGGCGTTTCACTGCGGGACGGTGAGCCACGGCGGCGCGAGCGTGGCGGCGCACCAGGTGCATCCTCTCCTCGGGAGCGCGCTGACCTCCTCGGCCTCCGCGACGCTTTCCAGCACGTTACCGGGACTTACCTCCATCAGGGCGCCGCACTCTTTGATGAAGAGCGGCCCCGCGCCTCCGCTGCAGCTCGGGGGCTCGTTCCAGCACTGGGCGGGCTTGCCGTGCCCCTGCACGATTTGCCAGGTGCCACCGCCTCCCCACCTGCCCATCACCTCCACGGGACTGACGAGGCTTTCCACGGGGAGCAAGGACGCGATGAAGTGAACGGCGAACGGACTGGACTTTGCATGATCTGTTTGTGTGTCTGTTTGTTCGTTTGTTTGTTTTAGCCCTTACGAGTTCGCAACTTCGTCCTTGTAACAAGGATCTCTTCGATTGCTTTGTAAGGTAACTACTTTACCGTTATGGAGTACGTGCTGCATAACGCGCTGTAAATTCACTGTAAATGAGAGTAAATTGTTCTATTTGAGGTGAAGTATATGTGTTTGAAGCTGCCCTGGAAACACGAGCACTCACTCCCCTTACCTAAATTTGCAATGGTAACCACATTGTCTGCCAAAAAAGTTTTTGTAACACTTTATTGTGATGATCCCTTTTGAGCATTCTGTTGACAACAAGTAACTTTGCACCTACATGTCACCTAACTCAGAGTATCAGTAGACTGTGTGATTAATAATAGCTAACTCTTTATTGTGATGGCGTCCCAACAGACATTCTGCTGACTATAAGTCTCTTATTCCTAATCTAATACTTTACTAAGACTCTAATGAGAGTAAGTCAGGGACATGTTTAATTACAGTCAACAGAATGTGTTAAAGAGGCCATCAAAATAAAGCCAAACCGAGATTATACTGTAAAACAGTCAGAGCCTACATTAATGTGGGATCTCTTCAGATTCGGACTTTGTGACGCGTATTCAGTGTCGTGTACTTCTTCTGGGCGTTTTGGCGCAAACTGTGGCTATCGTGGTGAATTCGCGTAAGGGTCAGCAAGGCTACTTGTTGATCATGTGATGGGGGGGGGGGGGGGTTCCCGCATGTATCTTTTTACAAAGGGAATGAAAAGACGAATCCCACATGTTCCTTGTAACAAGGATTGTGAAATGCATTTCGGATGAAAACTGTACGACTGTGGATGTAGTTCGCACTAGAGTGGTATTATTATATCTCCTTCGGTTATTTTATTCATCTATTATCAGCCTGAGTAATAGCTGAAGCTCCAGTCGTGTTATTTCTGTGTCGTGTCTTTATTTGAAATTCTTCGGCATGGCATCTTGTTCAAACAACCTAAGCATGAACTTTTTCCTGGACACGTTTTGTTATTCCAGAGAGATTGCCGTGGTGTTTATTTTTGTACATTCTTGTTGACAAATGAGATATTTATTATTGCCCAGTGTTCCTGGATGAAATTTCAATAAAGCATTGCTGTAAAAAATATATATATGTATATATAAATATATCTGTGTTTTGTATATTTTGTAACATGTTGTGCATATTAAATTAATTGTGCCTTATGCAGTTATTACAGCTGTAATTGAAAACAAATCTCAGTCCGTTCTTACAAATCAAAATGATTACAGAAAATGATGACAATTGTCAGTTTTGTTTCATATAAATATATGCAATCAAATATTTAAGAAAATCTTCCAAAACATAATACGTGACAGTGACAGACAGAAACGGTTTCCATGGCCGGTCAAAATAAATACTTTTTATAGATTAATAAATTAATGTATAAAGAAGTAAGAAGGAAACAATAAAAAGAGAGAAACAATGTAATATCGTTTAATTTGTGCATGCTATAAAACATTGCACTGTGAGCCGATACAAGCGAATGAATGTCAAAGCAAGTCAAAAACCACTGTTTTAATGATAGAAACCAAGAAAATATTATCATTCTGGGATGTGGGAGTTGTGACACGGCTAAAACAAAGCCTGATTCATTAGGATACTAATTAAACATCGATTAAACAAGACGAATAAAACATAAAATAGGCTAAACAACAATTTTACATCAATAAACATAATAAAAGCGACCGTTTTAAATAACATACCATTAATAATAATAATAATAGAACTGTTCTGTTTTTATGTTTTATTCTAATACATACTGCGATGATTTGGTTAATCTATTTCTCACATTTAATTTGAAAACTTCTCCAGGAGATATTATCTTATTTATTATGATATCCCTACAATAATCGACTGTTTGCTTCAGTGTCAGCGGGAGGATGATCAAATAGCGCTGGACACATGTGAACACAAAGCCGGTCCCTCGGGTCCTTTCACAGATGAAGCAGCTGAATGCGTGTTTTGAGAGATTACACGTTAATTGTTCTTAGGGGAATGGGAGAAGAACACATCAGAGAGGGCTTGTGGATTACAGGACCCTACATGCAGAAGATGAGACATTCAGGACTCTATTCTTGGGGATGTAAATGAGGCGAAGGATTAAAAAGCCCTTTGAGGGGCCCAAGTCCCTTTTAGACAAGTAACAAGAAGAGCCTGGGCGAGAATGAGCTAGTTTTACACTTTGTTTTTAGGGACTACAAACAGTGTATGAACACCGGCCAGGACTCGAGGCAGATGGACGGAAAGCAGCGAGCTCACTTCGGGGCGCGCGCAATAGACACCATTGCTTCTACTGTGCAACGCGTTATGTTATCCGC
This sequence comes from Ptychobarbus kaznakovi, assembly GCA_027422405.1. Lineage (NCBI taxonomy): Eukaryota > Metazoa > Chordata > Actinopteri > Cypriniformes > Cyprinidae > Ptychobarbus > Ptychobarbus kaznakovi. The sequence goes on from CM049801.1 coordinate 1,574,857, forward strand.
GCATTTTCAGAATCAGACAATCAGTATTTGTCGTGGAAACTGTGTGATAAACAGGGTTCTGTCGATCCCATAGCGAAACTTTATGATCACACTTTACAGCGTGCACGTTGCATTGAATCTGCATTTACAGAGGTATAGGCTACTAGCAGTGCAAGTTATCTATACCAAGACAGAATGATGTATATGTATGTATAGTGTAGGGTTTTAGAAACGTGTTAAAAAAGGTAGCTGTAGGGGTTAGGCTTTGGTTTATGTCAATTTATCAATTTTCTCAGCAAGCTAATAACACTTTATAGATGCTAAAATATATGCAAGAAAGAAAAAGAATTAAAATCACAATTTAATATACAAATAAAATCAAGAAAGAAGGCCAGTCGCGATTTGTCATGCTGAATGACATCACTGTTATTTCTATTTGGAAATGTGAATAAGTCAACGGGGATTTTTTTTATAAATAATAATAATAAATTGTTTGCCAAATGACTCCCTATTATTATTATTATTTAAAATGTTAAATCCATTAGCGAAGGTCATTTAGTACAAGTCCCCATCGGGACTCGTACTGTACAACTGTGTATCATAGTATTGTAACCGTCTAATTGTTGAACCTTGCTACACCCCATAATAAGGCTAAAATTATCCACAAAATAAGTTTATCGTATCTGCTTTCAAATCAAGTGGTTCAAAAAGTAATTTCACGTTTTCTAAAAATGTAAATGATGCTCCACGAAGCACAAAACACTCGCTGTTACAGTGTTAAGTTCTTGGTTGCCAGGGTGTTACTCAGTGGTTGCTATGGTGTTTTAAGGTGTTGGAATTAGACCACCCTCAAATCTCTATGCTATTCTGGTCTCCAGATGTGGCTATAGGAGTTTTGATCGTCCATCACATCATTAATGCATAGCGCAAGCGTCGTATGATAATATATACATGGCGAAGTTTAATACTTAGAGCTCTCTTCTAGCCTATATTATGGTCTGTCTATTCTTCTAGATTGGTTTGTGTTCCAAACAGCGCCTAAGCTGCAGGCCAGCGAAACGGAAAGCAGCATGCGGCATACTGTCGCTCGCTTCTGGAGTCAGAATCTGTCATTTATCAAAGTCTGTGTTTATGTGTTATGTCTTCCAAAAAAAGCATCTGTGCAGCCAACGAGAGCTCGGCGCGAAGCAATTCTCACACGCTCGCGCGAAAGTAAATGAACCGCCTCATGGTATTTTTCGCTCCATGCTTCTCCCTTTGTTTCCTTTAATTACAGTTTGGTGCTTAATAAACTCCTTTCCTGCTGGTGCTTCATTAACCATTCTGATTGTTAAGATAACATGTTTGTTTACAGTTTCCTTTTTCAAAGTTGAGATAGTTTTCAAAGTGAACAACGGTTGACCTCCGCGGCACATTTAGACGTATATTGCATGACTTGACCTGTTAAAAATCATCTGATGCATTCGCTTTCTATCCTGGTGCAGTTTTGTTTTTCTTCATTCTTTACTTTACACCGCACGTGACTTGACATGAGCGCCTAGGTCCACGTAAATGCACCAGATTTGGTTAATTTTCGCTCCATGCAAAGCTTACGTCGAGCGCTGAAGCGAGCTAAGAAGGCCGTAAAACTCGGAGGGGTCAAGCGGGGTTGGAAGAGACTCCCATGCTCCCGAGTAATTTCCCCGTGGCCGCTGTCGAAAAGACAGCTACGCTAAGTGGAGCCTTTTCTGTCCACACATGACAAATGGGTAGTCCTCGTCAGTGGACACACCTGTTACTGGAAACACTTGAGATTTACACTTTCCAGAGTGGCCTTATTACCATCCGAGCGCTCAAAGGTCCCGAACAATGGACGCGAACGCTAACAATAATGCTCCCGGCCCATGGCTAAAGAGAGTCCCGTCAAAGCCAGGCTTGTGCCGGGACAACACCGGGGGCTGCAATTGAAAATACATTTCAGTTGAATAAGGGCATGGGGCACATCGGAGGAACCCGCGAGCTTCGGCTAGAACAAAAGCAGTTGTGGGGATAAGTTATTGAATCTGCTGACAGGATGAATGCAGTTCATTACGCCTGCCAGTTACTCCAGTCTATGTCCTGGGCTGAATTAGGTGGCAGGTGCATGAGCCATTTAGCTCTGCCCCCGGGGAATGCCTAAGGCCTGTCATCAGCTGATTTCATAGACAAATGTTTATCCCATACAGCCAAAACAGAAAGCATATTTCCATCATAAGAGCGTTTTGCAACAGCCATTAGTGTCACCGCTCATTTGCATGTTAATGTTCATTTAAAAGCGGTAATGTCCACTCCACGTTTTGCTATTGTTCATGCTATACACGGGTTATGATTCAAATGCCTTACTTTATTAGTTTCCAGAAACTTTTGCTGTTCTCTCAACTACCTTTCTTACTATCTCATCTATTCACAGTCTGTTTATAGTGTCGTCGTTCCTCCACGTACGGACCAGAAACTTCAAGCACAATGTGCTCATTTATATTGATTAGCATTCATCCTGGAAGGACAAGCAAATTACATCCTAAACAGACTAAACGGGAAAGCACAAAACCCTGGAGCTGAACTACAGAGAAATCAGATCCTTTTTGTGCTAGTCAATTTACAACATCCAAGTCAGCATTTTGGCATCCTTTTTACTCTAAATACAACAACATAAAAGAGCGAGGCTCTCGGGTTCTGTGCCCGTAATGTTCTCCTACTGTGTCTGACAGATGGCGTTCACTAGTTGGCCATAAATGGCTGTCACTGAGTTTTGTCTGTCTGCCAGTAGCCTATGGATAAGGGACTCCCTGGAGAATGTTACAGCCCTGATATTGCCCAAAACGAAATGTCCTTGATTGTCAACCGCCAACGAGAGAGGTCCTCGTGCCAACCTGGCCTTCTGGTCAAGAGAGGGAGGTTTTTGGGAGCAGGTGTGATTAAAGGATGTGTGTTTTATTTAATTGTGGTGCGACAATGCTTGAAAGCTGCCGCGGCTCATGTAGCACGAGGTGAACATGCTCCGTAAGATGTCGGGATCATGGGGTCAGTCGGTTCAAGCAATGTAGGAACGGCTTAATGAAGCAGTCTGAGTGAATCCAAGTGAGTGTTTACTGTTAAAACTCTTTAAACCGCTTTAACCTGTCCCAGTTTATAATATGCTGGAACTTTGTCAGTATAGGTACTTTAAAAACGGTGCAACTTTGAGCAACTGTCCAACTCAAACTCTCACTCACAATTCGCGGGAGTAACTGCACTGTACATTCCAATCATGGCAGATCAGGGGATGCTGCGGCTCGTTTGCGGCCGTTTGGTGCCGTTAGTTTGTGTAGACATTACATGCATAATCTTTCCTGCAACTAGACTAGACAATTCATGTATTGATCGATTAGTGATTGGAAAACTGTTCCAGAGAGTGCTCTTTTTGAATAAAATGCATGCATTTGATTCGTCAATCAGAAGAAATAGAAGATTGAACCGTCTCTGCATTTTGAATGACTTAAGGTCGGTATCAAGAGAGCAGCATAAAATACTGACTTTTTTTAATATTTTAATATAGTTTAAAAATGAACAGGAATTACTGGGGGCTTTATTCCTCCTCTGAATCTTAGTTAAGGTGCAGTAAGAAGTGTGATTCATGTCTTACTCTGCAGCTTTTAATATTGTAACAAAAATGAAAACTATTCATCTTTTGAATTCCTTTTCCACTATTGTCATTATAATATTTTGGCCATCATCCCATGCTGTTTCTCATTTCCCTACTCTGTGTAGTGTACTATTAAGAGCTGTATTTTTCTATCTTTTATTTATTTGTGTTTCTGTACCCAACCCTACATTTCTTTAATGTAATACAACAATAAAAAAAATAAACCCATTCTATCATCGCCATTGTTTTTATCATCTGTATTTAGCATTGACGTCTTGTCTTTGTCTATATGTCTTTCTTTGCTCGCACTCACATGAGCTGGCACCCCATACAAATCTTACCCTTAACGCCTCATCTCATATTTCAATCAATACATCTGCTTTCACGTGTTTCCAGGGTTAACCCTATATTTAGCCTAACCTAACCCCGACCCCGGGAGTAAATTGTACGACCGCTGTCACATTCATTAACGTATAAATCCAGGATAAATCACAGGACTCTCTGGAAACATAGGGACTGAACCAGTTTAAAATATAAGTGGGAGTATTTAAGAATTTAGTATTTAAATAACAACTTCAGCAAAAGCACGAGTGGTTATTATTACCAACTCACAGTTTATGGTAATTCCCACATACGTGACGCGCACCAGTAATTCTGTGTGGCACAGCTGATAGAAAGTTCCAAATACAGATACAGTGAGATGTGAGACGTCTGTAGGCTGTAGTGTGTGTGCCAGCTCGTGTCTTGGCATAGGGAAGTATGTAGGGGACAGTGTAGGACAGTCGACAAAATTATGTAGGCACACAATGAGAGCGTTGGCATAAATGCAATGGCAGTGAAAGGTGCATGGTTACGACCCGGTGGACTGCTTAAATTCAGCTGTGAGATATGATTGACTTTATAAATTGACAAAAAAAATGATGTGTACATACCACATGCCAGGACACATTTAGAGACCTTAAAACGGATGATTGATCACAGGTCTCTACCAGCGTTGGAATAATGCGAGATGATTCTCGGTTAGACGAGCGTATGGATCGCCTCTCCAGAGGCACATTATATCTCAAACAAATCTGATTGAGCAAATTGATACAGTTACCGTTACTACCTAATCACATGCACAAAGGGAGTGGTGTACGCTAATTAGGGCACATCATGCAGCCTTTTGGTAAATGGCTGGCTGTCAGCTCTGGTCGGCTGCTGAGAGAGAAGCTAGTTAGCACGACGGATGATTGCTGAGAACTGACGGTTTGGCTGAATGGCACGCATACAGATGGTGCAATGCAAGCTTTAGCTCCAAGTGCTCTTTATAGTGCGCTCAGTTGCATAGTATGCAGAGGATAACATGATCTGGACTGGAACCTGGAAACTTGATGATCCAGATGCTGCTGCTGGTGAAATTTGCCACTTAACTCTAGGTTATGCAAGGAGGACTGTACCACGATTCATTTCTGTACCGCACATATTATAATGTTTTCTAAACCAGGCATTTTAAACTGCTTACACACATTTTCAAAAACTTTGCACACAAATCCAAGCATATGCACACACAAATTCAAAAAAAGAACTGCTTTCAAATATCACCAAGACAAACATAGACTAAAAACAAACATTTGCAAATACCTTTGCCATACTATAGTTCCCGTTAATATTGTGGGTTACATAGAGGTTGTGTGTTGTGTGTTTGGCGCAAAAACGTGTTTGGTTAGTGTGTGGTTTGCAGATTTGGTGTGTGAGTCAGCTTTCAGTAGTTATGTTATGTTACAAGTAAATAATTTGTGTTTAAAAAAAATGGTAACACTTCTTTATGCCAAGGACCCCCAAATATGATGTAAGTTCTGTTTATTAGATGTCTTTATCTAAAAAAATTAAAAACATTGATAATAATCCATAAATGTTTCTTGAGCAGCAAATCAGCATATTATTATGATTTCTGAAGATCATGTGACACTGAAGACTGCAGTAATGATGCTGAAAATACAGCTGCGCATCACATAAACACATTACATTATTAAAGTATATTACAATAATATATTTTTTTATTGTGTGATGATTTTTCACAATATTACAATTTATACTGTTTTTTTAATCAAATAAAATGCAGCCTTAGGAACCATTTTTCTAAAGTAACTTAGAAATCTAATTAATTTATCCAAAACTTTGACTGCTAGTATATCATGTGTAATATAAAATATTACAGAATATTTTTGCATAAATATTTGACTATTCGCATTTAGTTGCAATATTATATTTTTTCTTGTAAATGTTCGTGGACCCAGATCAATCCTTCATGGCACATGCCGTGTGGTTTTTTTCGCTGGACGTGCTGCTCATGTCGCTTTTCAGTCTCTTCTGTCTGCAGAGTGGGCCTTATTCAGCACTGTTTGAGTAATGTGAGGCTGGCCATGTGCCAGAAGACATCGGTCACAGGAGGTGAATTTAAAATACTGTTTAAATGTAAACGACAGACGGTTTTCTAGTAAAAACAATTCACCATGTAGTTGAGAGATACCTAAATGCATTTTTACTTCTAATCATTGTTTATACATGATAAACAGTAGGCTATTACAATATTAATCATTCAAAAAACATACAAAGGAAATTAATATTAATTAGTAATTTGCTATTATCTGCAAATTACTGTTTTTAATTATTTTTATTATTATATAATATAAACATAAACAACTAGGGACATTATAAGGGCAGAATTAAAACACCCACTAAACAAATCACTTATATCAGATCTAGGCACATGATCACTGTTAACCAGTGCATATAAAAAAAAAAATACTACAAAATTACAAGCACACACTGATGTGAACACATTATGTTGTTCGCATTACAACACGTTAAGTTAAATGACATGGAGCTAAATATTGAAGCATTGTGTGTGTGCGCGCTATGCACAAGTTGCCAGCAGAGCCAATTATGTGTGTGTGGTGTGTGTGTGTGTGTGTGGTGTGTGCGCGCTAGGCCAGTGGGGCCAATTAGTAATGTGTGTGTGTGTGTGTGTGTGTGTGTGTGTGTGTGTGTGGTGTGTGTGTTGTGTGGTGCCGTGCTCAGGCTAGCAGAGCTAATTATAGTGGTTGTGTTGTGTGTGTGTGTGTGTGTGTGTGCTGTACACTGGTGTGAAAACAGAAGT
>CM049801.1:1581717-1624217 GCA_027422405.1 Ptychobarbus kaznakovi
TTTGGCTATTGCTAACAAATATACCCTGCTATTTATGACTGATGTTGTTCTCACAGGTTCACATTTCTGAAATCCATTCAGTGGCGATTAATACTGTTCCTCCTTCGTTCTGATGACTGCTTACATCAAAGAGTCCCATTGGACTATGAATGTCTCATGCATGAGTGTAATAAAAAAGGCGTTTTCATGGGAAAGACATGAGAGGGTAAAAGGGGAAGCTTGGCCACCAACGCTCAGAGTTTACTCAAGGCTGACCTTAAGGCCTACTGCTTCAACAAGGAGGCGGCACCACAGTCTGAAAAGGTTCACATCACTATAAATCTGACTGGCCACAAACATCAGTATTTCTAATCGTTCTCTTTGGAGACTGGAAATGAGTTATGAATCATCTATGCAAAGCTCTGTGGTTTGCTTGTACTGGGTGGGGCTGACCATATGTGTAGTCATAACTGTTTTACATTATGCCAAAATGACCTGCATTAATGAAAGCCATCGTAGTTCGTGACAAGCATAATAACTTCTTTGAGAATAAATATATTTAATAGTGCACTGTATTGATTTTTTATGCTATTCTGATGTTAGCTAAAGTTTGCCAAATGTTTTCTGTAATCTAACTACAACACAGTCGCATGTCTTTAACATCATATAACACATGGGGTAATCACAAATATGCTAAAATTGCACCTTGAGGGGTACAATATATTGTAAGTTGGGCAGCAACCCTAAAGGGATGAGTTTGTGTAAGCGCCAATAGCCTTGTGGTTGGTGCGCTGACATACAGCAGCGACCCGAGCTTGAATCCTGCTCGTGCTCCTTTGCCGATCCCGTTCCCCTCTCTCTCTCTCTCTAGCCTCTACCCAATGAGTTCCTGTCTGCTCTCTACTGTCCTATCTGAATAAAGGCATAACAACTTTGGACTACAAAAACAGTCTTAAGTCGTATAATGGTTTCATCGAGCGCACGCGCCCACCGGAGTTAACAGAGTCTGTGTTTGTATTTCGGCTGGTTAGTGGCGCCGACTATAAACACAGTTAAAGTGATGAGTAATGAAGTTTGGCTCAGGTTGTTGTGCTGTGGGATGTGTTTCACATACATACATTTATATTGTGGCACCACGATATCAAAACTTTTCCAAAAGGCTTTGTTGAATAAACATGAGCACGTAATGCACGTTTAAAAATCAAAATGAGGCACGGGTGTTTTTTATATCACTGTATTTCTGAAGGAACACTGTCTTTAAAAATGTTTGATATAATTTTCATTTCATCTTGCATGTTATATGTCTGATAAAGCAGCGTTTGTAAGCTCAGTTTACAGCCGTTACCGGTGCAAACTCTAATGTTAACGTTATTATCCCCTTTTAAGCATCTCCTGCTGGCAGAGAGTGAATTTTGCATTTTAATAAGTCCATCCAAGTAGTTATCGCTGCATCTCAGTCCGTCTGATTTACAAAGCAAACATATTTTGCTTGTTCTAAAAAAAAATAAACTACTCCAGAGGGACTTAAGTTAATTTAGGGCCACAACTCACTCGCATGCGCAGTAACGTTTGTTTATGCTATTGCCGTTGAAAACCGTCTATAGGTTAATTTGTAGCAATAGCCAACCAAACATTGTCCGGGTCAAAATTAAAAGATTTTTCTTTTATGACAAAAATCATTACGATATTAAGCAAAGATCATGTTCCATGAAGATATTTGGTCAATTTCCTACCATAAATACTTTTGATTAGTAGTATGCATAGCTAAGAACTTCATAGGACAAATTTAAAGAGATTTTCTCAATATTTAGATTTGTTTGCACCCTCATTCCAGATTTTCACATAGTTGTATTTCGGCCAAATATTGTCCCCATGTAAGAAAAAACAATGACCCTTATGACTGGTTTGGTGGTCCATGGTCACATGAAAAAAAGAGATAACTTCGTACCTAAATCTAAAATGTGCATATTGGTCCCGTTTGAATCTTTTAAGTGCAGGGTGTCTGATCCGGCTCCCTGGAGGCCAGTGCCCTGCAGAGTTTAGCTCCAACCTGTTTCTAGTAATCTGAAAAACTTGATTAGCTTGATTTAGTTTACTAAAGTTGGACACACACCATAAGATAATCGGACTGATTTTGGGATGATTGTTCCCCTTCCGACAATCCTAGGTAATGTCCCATTATCTTGGTGGATCTAAAGATTATCTTACCAGATTTTCCTGTGGTGTGAGGTTGTTAAGAGTGACTGAATTTGCTCGGAAGAACGTCGGAGGCGCCCCAATCATGAATCATAAATATTCAACATGTTGACTATTTAATCAGAAATACTGATGTGTGGGGTGTTTGATCTGCAGATTATCATGTGAAACGTAACAATTATCCAATCAGAAAGCGAGCTGACAGAAGACTGAAGCATAACAAACAGAGTCATTTCGCAGCACAAATGCATTTGGACACTCATCACTATTTCTTACTGCCATTCCCAAAGACTGGGACTTTGCCATTAGTCTCCAGAGATATTATATCATAGTCTCCAGATATATTGGGAGGTTTCCTGTGTTTACAGACGGGACTCTGGTTTAAGATCTGTTTGGTGTGTGCTGTCTTTGTCACATCGCGGCACACCACACACTATAGGAGCAAAACGGTTACGTCTAGGATTTTTTTATCCTCATGTTTGTGGTCTCTCACATTTTGAAGATCTTGCTAGATTTAAAAAATCTTTTAGTGTGACACCAGCATTAGAGTTGCAGCTAAACTCTGCAAGCAGGAACAGGTTTGGACACCCCTGTTTTAGTGAAGGTAAGGTACAGAGACGTCCCTTTGTGCGTGCTGCCTCAGTGGTAAGCAGTCGTACCCTAAATGTACAATTTTTGTAGATTTTTTTATTTTTTGAGAGTGTAAATTCCACAAGACTGCAGATCCTCTCCGTTTCTACATTGGGACAAGGCCCCCGACTCTTTGCCTAATTGAAATAAGTAGCAGCCACGAATCTCCAAGGTTTAGGAAACCGCCACAGTCTCATTTTGGCTCTCTGGGATTTTGTTTGGGCATTGTTGATGGATGGTGGGGAGGGACGCTCTAATGGGAGACAATCCAGGGGCAAGCCCTCATAAAGTTGTGACCCTCCCACTGGTTTTACTGGGTTACCAGGGCTGGAGAGGGCCGTCCCAGCTGAATGACAGTAATCCAGGATAGGTCATAAAGCAGGAGAGTTTGTGGTGTTGGTGAGCCGAGGGAGAATGAGTACAAAAGAGCAATGAGACGAAGCCTGATGCGCCCTCTCAGGTACAAGCCTGGGCTCTTTTCAGCTTTTATTGTCTAGTGTGCGAGAGCCTGGTGCTGGTGGTCAGAAGGAGCAGCGACGCCCTCATCAACTGGTGTGATTTCTCTCTGAAGTGCCTGTGACAATGGCTAACCACAATAGTGCTTAGCAGAGACTTAAGGAGACAATGCGAGACCACCAAGCTGTTTACTGGGATAAGGTGGCCCGGGAAGCCAAGACGAGCCCACAATGGCCTCATTTTAAGATGAAAATCCTTGGATGAATCCATTGTTTTCTCTTTCTCTGCCCTGCTCAATCTGGCCACCACACATCTGTATTTTATGATTTACAATATTTGGCTGAGATACAACTATTTGACAATCTGGAATCTGAGGGTGCAAATAAATCTAAATATTGAGAAAATCACATTTAAAGTTGTCCAAATGAAGTTCTTAGCAATGCATATTATTAATCAAAAATTAAGTTTTGATATATTTAAGGTAGAAATTTACAAATATCTTCATGGAACATGATCTTTACTTAATGTCCTAATGATTTTTGGCATAAAAGAAAAAATGATAATTTTGATCCATACAATGTAATTTTGGCTATTGCTACAAATATACCCGTGCTATTTATGACTGATGTTGTTCTCCAGGTTCACATTTCTGAAATCCATTCAGTGGCGATAATACTGTTCCTCCTTCGTTCTGATGACTGCTTACATCAAAGAGTCCATTGGACTATGAATGTCTCATGCATGAGTGTAATAAAAAAGGCGTTTCATGGGAAAGACATGAGGGTAAAAGGGGAAGCTTGCCACCAACGCTCAGAGTTTACTCAAGGCTGACCTAAGGCCTACTGCTTCAACAAGGAGGCGGCACCACAGTCTGAAAAGGTTCACATCACTATAAAATCTGACTGGCCACAAACATCAGTATTTCTAATCGTTCTCTTTGGAGACTGGAAATGAGTTTATGAATCATCTATGCAAAGCTCTGTTGGTTTGCTTGTACTGGGTGGGGCTGACCATATTGTAGCATAACTGTTTTACATTATGCCAAAATGACCTGCATTAATGAAAGCCATCGTAGTTCGTGACAAGCATAATAACTTATTTGAGAATAAATATATTTAATAGTGCACTGTATTGATTTTTTATGCTATCTGATGTTAGCTAAAGTTTGCCAAATGTTTTCTGTAATCTAACTACAACACAGTCGCATGTCTTTAACATCATATAACACATGGGGTAATCACAAATATGCTAAAATTGCACCTTGAGGGGTAAATATAATTGTAAGTTGGGCAGCACCCTTAAAGGGATGAGTTTGTGTAAGCGCCAATAGCCTTGTGGTTGGTGCGCTGACATACAGCAGCGACCCGAGCTCGATCCTGCCGTGCTCCTTTTGCGATCCCGTTCCCCTCTCTCTCTCTTCTCTAGCCTCTACCCAATGAGTTCCTGTCTGCTCTCTACTGTCCTATCTGAATAAAGGCATAACAAACTTTGGACTACAAAACCAGTCTTAAGTCGTATAGATGGTTTCATCGAGCGCACGCGCCCGGACCGGAGTTAACAGAGTCTGTGTTTGTATATCGGGCTGGTTAGTGGCGCCGACTATAAACACAGTTAAAGTGATGAGTAATGAAGTTTGGCTCAGGTTGTTGTGCTGTGGGATGTGTTTCACATACATACATTTATTTGTGGCGCCACGATATCAAAACATGAGCACGTAATGCACGTTTAAAAATCAAAACGAGGCACGGGTGTTTTTATATCACTGTATTTCTGAAGGAACACTGTCTTTAGAAAATGTTTGATATAATTTTCATTTCATCTTGCATGTTATATGTCTGATAAAGCAGCGTTTGTAAGCTCAGTTTACAGCCGTTACCGGGTGCAAACCTCTAATGTTAACGTTATTTATCCCGCTTTTAAGCGTCTCCTGCTGGCAGAGAGTGAATTAGCAATTTGCATTTTTAATTATTACAAAGTCCTAAAAAAATAATCTACTCCAGTTAAGTTAATTTAGGGCCACAAACACGCGCAAGTAGTTATCGCTGCATAGGTTAATTGTAGCTCAGTCCGTCTGATTTACAAAGCAAACATATTTTGCTTTTTATTCTAAATGTTCTAAAAAAATAACGCCCGGGGCCTCTACTCCATATAATTATATGAGGAAAGTATAATTAGAGGTCCAAATTATTTATATATATATAATATATATATATATTAAATATAAATTAGAGGTCCAAACAACAAATTAAGTTAAACACATTGCGGCGCGTTTAGGGCCACAAACACGCGCATGCGCAGTAACGTTTGTTTATGCTATTGCCGTTGAAACCGTCTATAGGTTAATTTGTAGCAATAGCCAACCAAACATTGTCCGGGTCAAAATTATAGATTTTTCTTTTATGGTAAAAGCTATTGTAGGTCAAAAATCATTACGATATTAAGCAAACCTAATACCATCGATCATGTTCATGAAGATATTTGGTCAATTTCCTACCATAAATACAACGCTGGCCCGGAGGAACTTTCCTTTATTTTGCAAAACAGTTTTTAGATTAGTAGTGGCTTCTTGGTGATGCATAGTTAATTTAAATAAAGGTTCTAAGAACTTCATAGGACAAATTTAAAGGAGCCCGTGCGCGCTCATTAGAACGCACAATTCTCAATATTTTGATTTGTTTTGCACCATATTGTTTTAGCTCAGATTCCAGATTTTCACACGCACAGCCGGAACCTAGTGCACGCGCCAGCCCAAGCACGCTGTATTTCGGCCAATATTGTCCCATGTAAGAAAAAACAATGAAAGAGTTTTTAGGGATATTAAAAACCCAGAAAACAAAAATTATATATTTATTCACATTTATGACTGGTTTTCAATTTATTCAGTGACTCATTTATTTCCCGTCCATGGTCACATGAAAAAAAGTGTGCCGGTGCGCCGCTGTGAGATAATGAGTGGATTGGGAAGTAGACGGCTGGAACTTCTTCATTTCCATCTGTACCAAAAGCCGGAAGTAAATCTAAAATTCCTTAAAATAAAGTGCATATTGGTCCCGTTTGAATCTTTTAGTGCAGGGCCATTCTTTCATCGAAGGCAGACAGATGTCTGATCCGGCTCCTGGAGTCAAACCCACTTTTTTTTTACTTCGGCCAGTGTCCTGCAGAGTTTAGCTCCAACCTGTTTCTAGACAGCAAAACCTAATCCTGTCTTTTGTTTCGGTGCCAAATTGTCTTTCCTCTGAACTTGATTAGCTTGGGCGTGTATTATGCTAATTACTAACCTCGTGCACGCGGGCGCTCATTTAGAATTACTCCAAATTCACTAACAAAGTTTACTAAAGTTGTGAATTAGGCGGAAAGTTGGACACACACCATAAGATAATCGGAAAATTATAGATTTTTCTGATTTTGGGATGATTGTTCCCCTTCTTTTGATTAGTAGTATGCGACAATTTAAAGGAGATTTTCCTAGGTAATGTCCATAGTTGTATTTCGATTATGTAAGAAAAAACTTGGTGGATCTAAAGATTATCTTATCAGATTTTCCTGTGGTGTGAGGTGTGTTAAGAGTGACTGAATAAGATAATCGGACTTGATTTTGGGATGATTGTTCTCGGAAGAACGTCGATTATCTTATCAGAGTGGTGTGAGGTGTGTTAAGAGTGATGAATTTGCGCCCCAATCATGAATCGTAAATATTCAACATGTTGACTATTTATATCAGAAATACTGATGTGTGGGGCGTTTGATCTGCAGATTATCATGTGAAACGTAACAATATCCAATCAGAAAGCGAGCTGACAGAAGACTGAAGCATAACAAACAGAGTCATTTCGCAGCACAAAAGCATTTGGACACTCATCACTATTTCTTACTGCCATTACCAAAGACTGGGACTTTGCCATTAGTCTCCAGAGATATTATATCATAGTCTCCAGATATATTGGGAGGTTTCCCGTGTTTACAGACGGGACTCTGGTTGAAGATCTGTTGGTGTGTGCTGTCTTTGTCACATCGCGGCACACCACACACTATAGGAGCAAAACGGTTACGTCTAGGATTTTTTTATCCTCATGTTTGTGGTCTCTCACATTTTGAAGATCTTGCTAGATTTAAAAAATCTTTTAGTGTGGACCCAGCATTAGAGTTGCAGCTAAACTCTGCAAGGCAGGAACAGGTTTGGACACCCCTGTTTTAGGGGAAGGTAAGGTACAGAGACGTCCCTTTGTGCGTGCTGCCTCAGTGGTAAGCAGTCGTACCCCTAAATGTACAATTTTTGTAGATTTTTATTTTTTGAGAGTGTAAATTCCACAAGACTGCAGATCCTCTTCAGTTTCTACATTTGGGACAAGGCCCCGCCTCTTTTGCCTAATTGAAATAAGTAGCAGCCACGAATCTCCAAGGTTTAGGAAACCGCCACAGTCTCATTTTGGCTCTCTGGGATTTTGTTGGGCATTGTTGATGGATGGGTGGGAGGGACGCTCTAATGGGAGACAATCCAGGGGCAAGCCCTCATAAAGTTGTGACCCTCCCACTGGTTTTACTGGGTTACCAGGGGGCTGGAGAGGGCCGTCCCAGCTGAATGACAGTAATCCAGGATAGGTCATAAAGCAGGAGAGGTTTGTGGTGTTGGTGAGCCGGAGGAGAATGAGTACAATGAGCAATGAGACGAAGCCTGATGCGCCCTCTCAGGGTACAAGCCTGGGCTCTTTTCAGCTTTATTGTCTAGTGTGCGAGAGCCTGGTGCTGGTGGGCAGAAGGAGCAGCGACGCCTCATCAAGCTGGTGTGATTTCTCTTCTGAAGTGCCTGTGACAATGGCTAACCACAATAGTGCTTAGCAGAGACTTAAAGGGAGACAATGCGAGACCACCAAGCTGTTTACTGGGATAAGGTGGCCCGGGACAGCCAAGACGAGCCCACATGGCCTCATTTTAGATGAAAATCCTTTGGATGAGATCAATGTGTTTTCTCGTTCTCTGCCCTGCCTCAATCTGGCCACCAGCACATCTGTATTTTCTCTGCCGTACCTCCCACCTTGCGGCCCAATGGCTAATGTGTAATTAATGAAACAACCGCCCTCATGTCGACTCGCACAATGGTGAGCGGGCGCTCCTCGGGACAAGTTTTGGTGAATGAAAAGGCCAGAGCCTCTCTCCTTACATGTAACCCTCCCTGGGCACAAAGCACCCTCCCCTGTATCCAGCTTAGCCGCAAAGCTTACATATTAATCTCTTCTCGCGGTTCCCCGTCTCGACGAAACCCTCATGCAGGCCTTCATTTTCTGGTCATGTGCACCCATTAGAAGGGGGCGAACCGGACACAGAGTGACACACAAAGCAGAATGGAGGCTGCCAGGCTGAAACTGAGCTTGAAAAGAGACAAACAATTGTCGGCTCTGAAAGGGATAGTTAAAGTGAGAATGTAGCGCCGGACTCGATGGCGGGCCAGCCTTGCGGTGTCAGGCGGCTCTGTGGCTGCTTGAGGGCTGGATGTTTTCTGAAGTGCTGGACTTGTTGGCCATATGGCACATTTTGGCCTCTCGTGTGGAGCGCTGTGAAGGCCCTGAAATACTCAAGCGAAATCGAAGAACAAGCTGGTGTAACATAGTATTAAACTAAATTGTTTTGTAGTTTGTTTCGGTGGATCCAGGAAATGTTTGAGCTGGCTGTTAAACACCTCCGAACTGCTACGGGTCCATTATGTAATAGGTGGGGATGCTCTGGGGCTCCACCTTCTCTGACATGGAAAGCTTTTCAATTTATTTCTGCATTCATTCCATTTCATGAGGGCACATATTGTTTAATAGTAAGAATAATATTGCCTTGTATGTTACCTACTGTATATGGCGATATTATTATTACTACATGCATGCATTCTCATGATATATGAAGACATATGTTTATAACATATGTAAAATACTCATAGCAAAATGTATATATGTATTTATGTACATTTATATATAAAGAAAGTAATTTTTCACGATGTTCTAATTTTTTCACCTGTACATATGTCCATCATATATATTTACTTAATAATAGTTCATTTTTATATGGTATTTTATGTAGCGACCATACTACTTTAGCAATATATATTTATGAATTCAAGTTTATGAAAACAACAAATATACAAAATTATGCATGCGTATGTTTGTTTTCATAATGTTTAAGGTGACTACCTTTTATTTTTATACATATATAATGTCAACATACACTATATCCCATCATACAGCCCATCATGGTTCTCCTACCAACATGGCTTGACACACAGCTCTATCTCTCATTTCGACCAGATGATCCACGGTAGCTATCTCTCAGGCTGCCTGGCGGACCATGATGGACCGAAACCATCTACAGCTGCACGGATGGCAAAGACTGGCTGCCTGGCGGACTTCTTGTCTTCCCTGCACTTGAAAGAAAACCACTACAGCATAACGATGGCAAAGACGAGCTCAGTTAGGTTCGTCAACAATTACCCCATCAGCTTCGGTCAGAAATCTTGGTGTACTTCGTGATTCAATTCAAAGAGCACATTAATGCTTCGGTTGCAGGTTTGCACTACACAACATCAGGTGTAATCATTTTGACAGAGCATGCTGCACCTTTAAAGAGCACATTGCAAAGACTATTCAGGTTTCTACTACACAACATCAAAAGACTAGGCCCTTTCTGAATGCTGCACAACTGTTCCATCAAACACAATCAAACCTTTACAAATGGCCCTTCATTTCTAGAATGCAGCGGCACGACTAGACTCTTCAACGAGCCCAAGAGAGCCCATGCTTTCTTTTATTCCTTGCTGGCTATCAGTTGCACAATCAAACCTTTACAAATGGCGCATTTGACACATGACAGGTCTTCAACCCCAAGAGAGCCCATAGCACCCACCTTTCTCTTTATTCGAACTTGCACTACCCTCCAGTTGCACAAAGCTCGCAGATCAGTGAGCGACGCCTCTCCATCACAGAACAATCAAAATCACTCTCCAGTTCTCTTTCAGCACCCACCTTCCTGGCACTTCCATCACTATACGAACTGGAATGATCATCCCCCCAGAAGCCTGAGATCCCTGTCAAGTGCGCGACGCCTCGTGGTACATCACAGAGAAAACTCATCTCTTTCAACTCTACTTGAACATATATAAAAAAAAAAAAATATCTTTCACTTTTTCAAAATCTTCATCTTTCTCTCTTCCCTTGTTCCTGGCCAGCTTGTACTTCCCACCCCCATCCGAACAATCTGGAGTCAATTTTCAAGCAACAACTGAAAACTCATCTCTTCAACTCTACTTGACTATATAAAAAAAAAAAAAAATCTTTCACTTTTTCAAAATCTTCATCTTTCTCTCCATTGCTATGTTTGCCTCTTCACTTATCTGCAGTAAGTCTTGGTGTTATTGGCACGTCCTCTGTAAATGCTTAAATTAATCGTTTATGTTCCCCAATTGTTGACTACTTTAGTAATTTCCATGAGTACAAATCTTAATGTGTAAATTAAATGTATTCTAGTAATGTGTGTCTAATTTTAATAGAATACAAATCTTAATGTTTAAGGCATTTTCTATTCTAACATTACAAAGACAATATTCTAGGGAATCTGTGTGACAAGGTCCTAATTTTAATAGAGATAATTAATTGTCAGGACAGGACCCTTTTCTATTCTAACATTACAAAGACAATGGAAGAACTCTGCAGAAACCCAGTGTGACAAGGTTCAAAAAGTAATTAATTGTAGTGACATGGAAGAACTGTGTGTGTGTGTGTGTGTGTGTGTGTGTGTGTGTGTAGAAACCCAGCTACATAGTGTGTGTGTGTGTGTGTGTGTGTGTGTGTGTGGTGTGTGTGGTGTGTGTGTGTGTGTGTGTGTGTGTGTGTGTGTGTGTGTGTGTGTGTGTGTGTGTGTTGTGTGTGTGTGTGGTGTGTGTGTGTCCCTATAATTTAAAACGTGTATAAATCATACAGTGTGTGTGTGTGTGTGTGTGTGTGTGTGTGTGTGTGTGTGTGTGTGTGTGTGTGTGTGTGTGTGTGTGTGTGTAAAAACCATTACGTGTGTGTGTGTGTGTGTGTGTGTGTGGTTTATGAGGACACAAATTTGTATAATGACATGGGTATGACATAGGTATTACAAGGAGAAGGTGATTTAGAGGACATTTTCAGTGTCCCCATAATTTAAAACGCTTATAAATCATACAGAGTGAGTTTTTTTGAGGGAAAATAGAAATGCACCGTCTCCTGTGAGGGTAAGTTTAGGTGTAGGGTAGGTGTAGGGATATCAATTGTTTATAGCTATAAAGTATAATCCATACATAAAAATATAACTATAGTAATATATTGGTTATTTAATGTATGGCATATTAACATCACTTAACTGCAGATTGTTCACAAACAATGTCTTTGCAGAGAAGGATTAAAGCCTTTCAGTGTCTCCTAATTAAAGGGATAGTTCGAAAATCAAATTAATGTTTCTTGAACTGTCATTGGTCAGATAAGCTGATTGTCCCGCCGCTGGTTATGCCAGTGTTGATGGGGCTGGTCGGGGTTCAGACAAACAGACCAATGTTTTGAGAGCGTCACAGTGTTGACACTTTCCGTGGGGAGTAAACACACAAATGTCTTATGCATAGTTGTCTCTACGTAATATATTTCAACATTACACATCTTTAAGTAATGTTGGATTATCTGCTCTACAGCAAAATGCATTAATTTAATAAACAGTGTTTTAGACCAAACCATGTTTCAAAGAGTTATTTATTTGGCATTTATTGGATCCTTTACCAATGTGGCCAATCTGTCAAAGATGTTGAATGACAGCTTTAAAAAGTAAACTACTTGTTGCAGAAGTAGTTATTCGCACTTCTCAATCTAAAGAGAAACATAAACGTAGAGGTTTTTGCACCGAAATGTTAATTCCTCTGATTTCGCCTAATGAATGCAAATGTCCTCTTTGAGGAAAATAACCCTGGAAATATTAATTAGAAACCTCACATTCATTGTGCTGCTTCTTACATTAATTAGTGAGCTTTTATCGTTTGATCGCAATGATAATTAGATTTCTCATATTTCAAGGTTTGTTTACTTGTAAGATAACAGACTATAGAACCAAGGGATTCAAAGATTCATTGATATCTCTCTTCCAGCAACCCTATGTCATATCACACAAAAGAACAAGTATAGAAAAGAAAAAATTAAAAACAAGTTTATTCATCTGAAAATGTTCTTTTTTAAACTACATTTGATTCGTCTAAATTGGTTCCCATGATTAAAACGGATAGTTCTACTTCAACTGGCTTATAAAAGGCTGTTAAACGGATAGTTCACCCAAAAATGAACATCATGTCGTCATTTACTTGTTGTTCCTAACCTGTGTGAGTTACTGAACAAAACAGAACTATGAAATGGCATATCATAAGCAGAATATGAAACGAACATATAGATTATTTGTGTTATATGTGAAACAGAAAGGTTCTTTCAGATGGTTAAGTTTCTTTATGAAACCAATTAGACAAAAAAAGGTTCTTCTATGAAGCACATTTATTTTTAAGAGTGTCTAAATATATATAATTTTTTTATTTACATAATATACACAGAACACACATATTGTGTACTGTATATATATACACTCACATACAGTATATTTTAAAAATATTGACATTTATATATACATATATAAACATATTTTCTCAAATATATACATGCATGTGTTTGTATTTATATATAGAGTACATAATAAATATATGCAGTATACACACACATAATTATTGCAGTACATATATTTATTGAGACAAAGGCGTGTGGATCCACGTGCAGTATAATTTATTGAGACAGAGCAGAATCATCCACAGGCAATGGTCAGGGGCAATACAGGAATATCAGAGGCAGAGCAGAGACGTAAACAGAGGCAGAATACCAGGCAGGTCGAGGTCACAAGCACAGGTGGTCAGAGTTCAAGGTAAGGCAGAGCAGAGACGTCTTTCAAATCCACAGGCAGGTCACACACAGAGGTAGAGGGAATCAGAAATGGTCGAAACGCTGTCCGGGTTTGCGGTTGAGTGCATGTGAGAGTGCTGTAAATGTGTGTGTGTGAATGAGGTGCAGGTGTGGTGAGACAATTTGCGGTGAAGGCTAATGAGTGGAATGGTGACAGCTGTGTGATTGGTGTAATGGTGGATGGGAATGTGTGAGTGCAGTGCTGTGTCATGATGGGAGATGTAGTCCAAGGGTGATGTGCAGTTGTAGTGAGTGGCAACCAGATTCATGACACATAGCAGATGCTTTTATCCAAATAGAAGACAATAGAAGTAATCAAAATCAATAAAAGAGCAATGATATGCAAGTGATATAACAAGTCTCAGCTAGCTTAACGCAGTACACGTAGCAATGTTTTTTTAAGAAAACGAGTAGATGTAATATAGAAAAAAGAAATCTAGTGTTTTAGTTTTTTTCAAGAAACAAGAATAGAATAGAAAAATGAAAGCTAGTGTTAGTTTTTCAAGAAAAGCTAGCAGTTAGAGAATAAATATGCAATTGATGGAGGGTCAAGTGTGTGTGTTTATTTAATAAAAGAAGACAGATATATCAAATATAATTATAATAGAGAGTGCTAGAGTTAGAGGGTCAGAAGAGATGTGTTTTTAGCTGATTATTGAAGACGGATTGAGTTGGGCGGGTCACCAGGTGGGAACAGTTAATGTAAAAGTCTGTGAAAGTGAACAATAAAGCGATGTTCACTTGCAGAAGAGGGCACATAAGTCAAAAACAAATTAAAATGATTTAAACAAAAACTTTTATTTTGGATGTGATGAATCATCTGACAGCACTATATGTCTTAAGAGACACATTAATATCTGCAGTCATTTGTTTCGTAGGTTAAGTAGGCTGTAAACGCTGAGCATCCTCCCGTGGACGAGCAGTAAATGCTGTCTGACAGCGGTCGATGTAATCCGGGTCTCTAGCACGTCATCTATTGTCTGAGAGCACTGGGACGTCCCTTACTCAACCATGCAGCTCTGTCAGTGTGCCAGGTCTCCTGTTAGCTGTGAGATTCAACTGCTAAATTAACTTCACACGACTGCAGACATCTTTGCACTGATTTGGGGGAGAAAACTGCACACAAGAATGTTTTTGGACACTTTCTGATTGATGTGATTCTCTACACCTGTGAACAGCTATATGACCTGACTTTATACAGTCCAACCGAATATGATTCAGACACCAGATATAATTTTTTATATGTTTTACTAGTAGGTGCAGGACACTATAGTTAATTTATGTACATGAGGATAGCTAAATAAAGGGAACTGTGACATATTATACCCAAACATGCTTCATACAGTGGACTACCAGTAAAATTGATCATAATTTGGGAGCAAACATTATTCAGACACGTTGAGCTAAAGAAGTGTTTTTTTCTTTAATTACTAATGTGAGCTTTTTACACCACAGACTGAACAAGATGAAGCACTGCTTGGTAATTGGTTGAGATAAATTGGCATAAATAAATAAAAAATAAAAACTCTAAATACTCATATTTTCATACTCAATGGTCATATTTTATTACCATTTTCTAAACTATAGCGAATAAACTGTGTTATGGATTTTCTAATCAATAAAGAATACAATAAATGTGAAGACTGAAATACTTACGGATTGCTCAAATTATTGATTATCAATTATTGATTACTAAATGTATTGAATATTTTTAAATGAGAAATCTTTGTAACACGTGTCATTTAACATTAGTTCATGTATTAATTAACATGATCAAGCAATGAACAATGATTTATTACACTATTTATTAATCGTAGTTAATGAAAATACAGTCGTTCATTGTTTATTCATGTTTGTTCACAGTGCATTAACTAATGTTAACAAACACAACTTGTGATTTTAATAATGCATTAGTAAATGTTGAAATTAACATGAACTAAGATTAATAAATGCTGCAGAAGTATTGTTCATTCTTAGTTCATGTTTACTAATGAACCTTCTTGTAAAGTGTTACCAATAAGTGTCTGAATAAATTTTGGTCTGACTGTACCTCAACTTAAAATGACCTTATGCCAGTGCAAACATGTCCCAGGAACAGATCTGAGAAAACATCGAGCCTCATTTGTTTGCAGATATACCTGTGTGGAAACTTCATTATCTAATGCAGTGGAATTTGTATTTTTTTAAGTTTGTAGTTATATAGTTTTTTGAGCCGGATTTGAAATGCCTCGATGCATACCTCTTGCGATGCATGATTGCCGTCCTTATTGTTTTTGCGACGCGGAATGCGGCTCTGTGTATTTTGGAGGACCAGGAGGAACAGCAGGAGTACGTCTGTTATAAAGAGCCAGCACTCCAGCTCTGCCCGCGGAGACCGTCCCGCGCCCGTCTGGGTTCCGGGACCGGCAGCAGAGCGCGGGAGGGTTGGGCTGTGTTTGAGGGGGGTCCTGCTGTTTGGGTTTCCTTCTCGGAGCAGCAGTGAGTAAATGGGACCCCCCACCACCGCTCCACATCCCCCAACCCCCCCACCCCCCTCCGGACTCTTCCCTCTCCCCTCCGCTCACACACTGAGACATTTTTCCACATTGGCCGGATTAGGAACACTTTCACTTAGATCTATGTGGTCGCCCCCCCACACAAAGAAACACTTGGAGACAGGATTAGTAGGATTTAAAAGGATTCACATATGTCCAGTTCAAGCAATTGGTATTCAAAGCTTTACACTTTCAGATGCCACCAAGAGCGAGTAAAGCAGTCCCGAGCTTTTCTGTGCATTGCAGCACTTTATGAGAAACGAGTCCTTTCATGCGCTGAATTCATGTTTTCTCTTTGTATGTGTATTTCTGTGGAAAAGAGTGCTTTTCTCTCCGCATGTACGACAATGGGAACTTCTACCTGTATCAGAATACTGTGGGACAGTTTTCATCTCTTGCTGTCATTTTTATTACATGTTCTGATGGTTACCCTGATTTTAATTTCATTTTGTACACAGACAACCATAATTACGAGACTGCATATCATACAGCTTTTTAGTTTTTTATTAACAAACCCTTTTAGACTGTGACCATATATCATAAATCAAATCTCAGTATTGATTCCACTCCTTCGGGTCTGTGTCATAAGAGGTCGTAATGACATCTTCTGCCAATGAAATAATAATTTATATATTGTAATGATAAACATATTTCATATTTAACCAATATATTAATTATATTTGATATATACATAACCGATGATGACAAATTAAATCAAAAGATATTGGAATTAAACATTTCTATCAAACAGTAGGCGTATTTTCATTTAATAATTTATATTATATGTTTATAATAATCACTAATCCCTTTTTTACAGCTGTAAATATACATTGCGATTTTATTAATGTATGGGCAATATCTAAACATAGAATCAGATTTTTGATATCATAATAAATGTACAGCATCTTGCCAGATAATTGACTAAAGGTGCGTTTTAAATTATACATACATAATTCTGTTTTCATTAATGTCAGGTGATATATTAATTATTAATATTATAATGTTTAGAACAGTAACTATTTTATTCATTCTTCATCTTGACTTTGTTTCTGTAACATATTGAAATATAAATGAACACATCAAATCAATTTAGCTATTTTATACCAGAGAAAGATGATTAAGAATTGCTAAACTATATGAAATTAACTAAATATATATTACATTTGACAGCATTAAATTTCACCCTACGAGAAAAAAATAATTATTATTTGCAAATAATAATAATGTTCAAACATTGAACATATTTTCATCAATAACAACATCTATGTTTCATATTTTCACATCAGTTTTAGCAATGTTTAGTAATGTTAAAGATGAATCTGTAATATCATCGTTCTTTATTCAATGAGAGACATGCGGTTATAATCAAGTCAAGGTAAAGAAGCAATACAATGAGCTACTATATATACATTATCATGTTAATAATTACTATATCACCTGACATGAATGAAAACAGAATTCTGTATTTAAAGCTTTCCTTTAGTCTTGTTTTTTTAAAGCAATTCAATGAAAGGTTTCAGATTAATGAGGCTTATACTGTATTTTTGACAAGCTTTTGTGGGCCTTAAATATACTTATTTTAATGTGAGTTTGTGGTTTACAAGATTAAGACTCAGATATTCCTAATATGACAATCTTTAGCTGTAATAATGTGTGATAATATTGGTTTAAACGAAAGTCGTGATACTCCATTAGTGTTCTGTGATGCATTTCATTATACTTGATATAGCCTGCATACAGCGTATAGATATTATAACTGCATATCTGTGACAAGAAATGATGCAAGGTGCATTGTGAGCGACCCGGCATCGTATTCGCAAACTTTCAGAGGCTCCTGGGCTGAAGTGTCTCCCCATGGTGTCGTTACAATGAATATGAATAGATGCTCCTTTGGTCAGTGGGACAGTCAAAGCACACCGCTCTAGATAAAGGGGACGTCATCCTAACAAGACCATTATGAATAGAGGGGCTCCTTTTGTTTGGCCCCTCTCGAGCAGCACTATAAATACAGAGCCCTGTGATGCGTCGCCACAGAGCAAGAGGTGCGAAATCAAACCAGGAGACACGGCCTCGGTCTACACACACAGAGAGAGAGAGAGAGAGAGAGAGAGAGAGAGAGAGAGGAGAGAGAGAGAGAGAGAGAGAGAGAGGCTTCAGTGGGATACAGCAGGTGATCAAGCAGGAGTGACTTGAAATAAAAGCAAGGCAAGAGTAAGAGACAACCTCCTACCCAAGCGCAGCCATAAAATGAATTCGGACTCCAGCTCCAGCAGAGCTTCCTCTCCAGACATGGATGAGATGTACCACCACCACCTCCATCCTCAAGACGGCCGCCTGAACTCGGTGTCCTCCACGCAGAGCGAGCTGCTCCAGAAGATGACGGGCGAGCACATGTCCAAGATGCCCTCCGGCGGCAAGTACAAGCTCAAGAAGCAGGTGTGCGAGCAGGATGTCCAGCAGCTGCGCTTGAAGATCAACGGCCGAGAGCGCAAACGCATGCACGACTTGAACCTGGCGATGGACGGGCTCCGCGAGGTCATGCCGTACGCGCACGGGCCGTCGGTGCGCAAGCTCTCCAAGATCGCCACGCTTCTGCTGGCCAGAAACTACATCCTTATGCTGAATAGCTCGCTTGATGAGATGAAGCGGCTGGTGGGCGAGATCTACGGCGGACACCACTCGGCGTTTCACTGCGGGACGGTGAGCCACGGCGGCGCGAGCGTGGCGGCGCACCAGGTGCATCCTCTCCTCGGGAGCGCGCTGACCTCCTCGGCCTCCGCGACGCTTTCCAGCACGTTACCGGGACTTACCTCCATCAGGGCGCCGCACTCTTTGATGAAGAGCGGCCCCGCGCCTCCGCTGCAGCTCGGGGGCTCGTTCCAGCACTGGGCGGGCTTGCCGTGCCCCTGCACGATTTGCCAGGTGCCACCGCCTCCCCACCTGCCCATCACCTCCACGGGACTGACGAGGCTTTCCACGGGGAGCAAGGACGCGATGAAGTGAACGGCGAACGGACTGGACTTTGCATGATCTGTTTGTGTGTCTGTTTGTTCGTTTGTTTGTTTTAGCCCTTACGAGTTCGCAACTTCGTCCTTGTAACAAGGATCTCTTCGATTGCTTTGTAAGGTAACTACTTTACCGTTATGGAGTACGTGCTGCATAACGCGCTGTAAATTCACTGTAAATGAGAGTAAATTGTTCTATTTGAGGTGAAGTATATGTGTTTGAAGCTGCCCTGGAAACACGAGCACTCACTCCCCTTACCTAAATTTGCAATGGTAACCACATTGTCTGCCAAAAAAGTTTTTGTAACACTTTATTGTGATGATCCCTTTTGAGCATTCTGTTGACAACAAGTAACTTTGCACCTACATGTCACCTAACTCAGAGTATCAGTAGACTGTGTGATTAATAATAGCTAACTCTTTATTGTGATGGCGTCCCAACAGACATTCTGCTGACTATAAGTCTCTTATTCCTAATCTAATACTTTACTAAGACTCTAATGAGAGTAAGTCAGGGACATGTTAATTACAGTCAACAGAATGTGTTAAAGAGGCCATCAAAATAAAGCCAAACCGAGATTATACTGTAAAACAGTCAGAGCCTACATTAATGTGGGATCTCTTCAGATTCGGACTTTGTGACGCGTATTCAGTGTCGCGTACTTCTTCTGGGCGTTTTGGCGCAAACTGTGGCTATCGTGGTGAATTCGCGTAAGGGTCAGCAAGGCTACTTGTTGATCATGTGATGTGGGGGGGGGGGGGAGTTTCCCGCATGTATCTTTTTGCAAAGGGGATGAAAAGACGAATCCCACATGTTCCTTGTAACAAGGATTGTGAAATGCATTTCGGATGAAAACTGTACGGCTGTGGATTTAGTTCGCACTAGAGTGGTATTATTATATCTCCTTCGGTTATTTTATTCATCTATTATCAGCCTGAGTACTAGCTGAACCTTCAGTCGTGTTATTTCTGTGTCGTGTCTTTATTTGAAATTCTTCGGCATGGCATCTTGTTCAAACAACCTAAGAATGAACTTTTCCCTGGACACGTTTTGTTATTCCAGAGAGATTGCCGTGGTGTTTATTTTTGTACATTCTTGTTGACAAATGAGATATTTATTATTGCCCAGTGTTCCTGGATGAAATTTCAATAAAGCATTGCTGTAAAAATATATATATATGTATATATAAATATATCTGTGTTTTGTATATTTTGTAACATGTTGTGCATATTAAATTAACTGTGCCTTATGCAGTTATTACAGCTGTAATTGAAAACAAATCTCGGTCCGTTCTTACAAATCAAAATGATTACAGAAAATGATGACAACTGTCAGTTTTGTTTCATATAAATATATGCAATCAAATATTAAAAAAATCTTCCAAAACATAATACGTGACAGTGACAGACAGAAACAGTTTCCATTGCAAGTCAAAATAAATACCTTTTAGAGATTAATAAATTCATGAATAAAGAAATAAGAAGGAAACAATACAAAGAGAGAAACAATGTAATATCGTTTAATTTGTGCATGCTATAAAACATTACACTGTGAGCCGATACAAGCGAATGAGTGTCAATGCAAGTCAAAAACCACTGTTTTAATGATAGAAACCAATAACATATTATCATTCTGGGATGTGGGTGCTGTGACACGGCTAAATGAAATTAATAACAGAGTCTGATTCATTAGGATACTAATTAAACATCGATTAAACAAGACGAATAAAACATAAAATAGGCTCACAAAAACTATTTTACATCAATACACATAATAAAAGCGACCGTTTTAAATAACATACCGTTAATAATCATAATACTAATAATAAGAAAACCGTTCTGTTTTTATGTTTTATTCTAATACATACTGCGATGATTTGGTTAATCTATTTCTCACATTTAATTTGAAAACTGCTTCAGGAGATATTCTCTTATTTATGATGATATCCCTACAATAATCGACAGTTTGCCTCAGTGTCCGCGGGAGAATGGTCAAATAGCGCTGGACACATGTGAACACAAAGGCGGTCCCTCGGGTCCTTTCACAGATGAAGCAGCTGAATGCGTGTTTGGAGAGATTACACGTTAATTGTTCTTAGGGGAATGGGAGAAGAACACATCAGAGAGGGCTTGTGGATTACAGGACCCTACATGCAGAAGATGAGACATTCAGGACTCTATTCTTGGGGATGTAAATGAGGCGTAGGATTAAAAAGCCCTTTGAGGGGCCCAAGTCCCTTTTAGACAAGTAACAAGAAGAGCCTGGGCGAGAATGAGCTAGTTTTACACTTTGTTTTTAGGGACTACAAACAGTGTATGAACACCGGCCAGGACTCGAGGCAGATGGACACCATTGCTTCTACTGTGCAACGCGTTATGTTATCCGCGCATTTTCAGAATCAGACAATCAGTATTTGTCGTGGAAACTGGGTGATAAACAGGGTTCTGTCGATCCCATTGCGAAACTTTATGATCACACTTTACAGCGTGCACGTTGCATTTAATCTGCATTTACAGAGGTATAGGCTACTAGCAGTGCAAGCAAGACGTTTAAACGTGTTAAAGGTAGCTGTAGGGGTTAGGCTTTGGTCTATGTCAACTTTATACATTTTTCTCAGCAAGCTAATCACACTTTATAGATGCTAAAATATATGCAATAAAGAAAAATAATTAAAATCACAATTTAATACACAGATAAAATCAAGAAAGAAGGCCAGTCGCGATTTGTCATGCTGAATGACATCACTGTCATTTCTATTTGGAAATGTGAATAAGTCAACGGGAATTTAATAAAAAAAAACACACATAATAGTAGGCTATATATATAATATATATATATATATATATATATGTGTGTGTGTGTGTGTGTGTGTGTGTGTGTGTTTTACAAATTGACTCCCTATTATTATTATTATTTAAAAGGTTAAATCCATTAGCGAAGGTCATTTAGTGCTTCAGCTGAAGCTGATCATCGGGACTCGTACTGTACAACTGTGTATCATAGTGTGTTGTGACCTTCTAATCGTTGAACCTTGCTACACCCCATAATAAGGCTAAAATTATCCACAAAATAAGTTTATTGTATCTGCTTTCAAATCAAGTGGTTCAAAAAGTAATTTCACGTTTTCTAAAAATGTAAATGATGCTGCACGAAGCACAAAACACTCGCTGTTACAGTGTTAAGTTCTTGGTTGCCAGGGTGTTACTCAGTGGTTGCTATGGTGTTTTAAGGTGTTGGAATTAACCCACCCTCAAATCTCTATGCTATTCTGGTCTCCAGATGTGGCTATAGGAGTTTTGATCGTCATTAATGCATAGCGCAAGCGTCGTATGATAATATATACATGGCGAAGTTTAATACTTAGAGCTCTCTTCTAGCCTACATTATGGTCTGTCTATTCTTCTAGATTGGTTTGTGTTCCAAACAGCGCCTAAGCTGCAGGCCAGCGAAACGGAAAGCAGCATGCAGCATACTGTCGCTCGCTTCTGGAGGCAGAATCTGTCATTTATCAAAGTCTGTGTTTATGTGTTATGTCTTCCAAAAAAAGCATCTGTGCAGCCAGCGAGAGCTTGGCGCGAAGCAATTCTCACACGCTTGCGCGAAAGTAAATGAACCGCCTTGTGGTATTTTTCGCTCCATGCTTCTCCCTTTGTTTCCTTTAATTACAGTTTGGTGCTTAATAAACTCCTTTCCTGCTGGTGCTTCATTAACCATTCTGATTGTTATGATAACATGTTTGTTTCCTTTTTCAAAGTTGAGATCGTTTTCAAAGTGAACAACGGTTGACCTTCGCGGCACATTTAGACGTATATTGCATGACTTGACCTGTTAAAAATCATCTGATGCATTAGCTTTCTATCCTGGTGCAGTTTTGTTTTTCTTCATTCTTTACTTTACACCGCACGTGACTTGACATGAGCGCCTAGGTCCACGTAAATGCACCAGATTTGGTTAATTTTCGCTCCATGCAAAGCTTACGTCGAGCGCTGAAGCGAGCTAAGAAGGCCGTAAAACTCGGAGGGGTCAAGCGGGGTTGGAAGAGACTCCCATGCTCCCGAGTAATTTCCCCGTGGCCGCTGTCGAAAAGACAGCTACGCTAAGTGGAGCCCTTTCTGTCCACACATGACAAATGGGTAGTCCTCGTCAGTGGACACACCTGTTACTGGAAACACTTGAGATTTTACACTTTCCAGAGTGGCCTTATTACCATCCGAGCGCTCAAAGGTCCCGAACAATGGACGCGAACGCTAACAATGCTCCCGGCCCAGGGCTAAAGAGAGTCCCGTCAAAGCCAGGCTTGTGCCGGGACAACACCGGGGGCTGCAATTGAAAATACATTTCAGTTGAATAAGGGCATGGGGCACATCGGAGGAACCCGCGAGCTTCGGCTAGAACAAAAGCAGTTGTGGGGATAAGTTATTGACTCTGCTGACAGGATGAATGCAGTTCATTACGCCTGCCAGTTACTCCAGTCTATGTCCTGGGCTGAATTAGGTGGCAGGTGCATGAGCCATTTAGCTCTGCCCCCGGGGAATGCCTAAGGCCTGTCATCAGCTGATTTCATAGACAAATGTTTATCCCATACAGCCAAAACAGAAAGCATATTTCCATCATAAGAGCGTTTTGCAACAGCCATTAGTGTCACCGCTCATTTGCATGTTAATTGTTCATTTAAAGCGGTAATGTCCACGTTTGCTATTGTTCATGCTATACACGGGTATGATTCAAATGCCTTACTTTATTAGTTTCCAGAAACTTTTGCTCTTTTTCTAGAATCACTGCGTTTATAGTGTCGTCGTTCCTCCACGTACGGACCAGAAACTTCAAGCACAATGTGCTCATTTATATTGATTAGCATTCATCCTGGAAGGACAAGCAAATTACATCCTAAACAGACTAAACGGGAAAGCACAAACCCTGGAGCTGAACTACAGAGAAGCAGATCCTTTTTGTGCTAGTCAATCTACAACATCCAAGTCAGCATTTGGCATCCTTTTTACTCTAAATACAACAACATAAAAGAGCGAGGCTCTCGGTTCTGTGCTCCGTAATGTTCTCCTACTGTGTCTGACAGATGGCGTTCACTAGTTGGCCATAAATGGCTGTCACTGAGTGTTTGTCTGTCTGCCAGTAGCCTATGGATAAGGGACTCCCTGGGAGAATGTTACAGCCCTGATATTGCCCAAAACGAAATGTCCTTGATTGTCAACCGCCAACGAGAGAGGTCCTCGTGCCACCTGGCCTTCTGGTCAGAGAGAGGGAGGTTTTTGGGAGCAGGTGTGATTAAAGGATGTGTGTTTATTTAAATTGTGGTGCGACACATGCTTGAAAGCTGCCGCGGCTCATGTAGCACGAGGTGAACATGCTCCGTAAGATGTCGGGATCATGGGGTCAGTCGGTTCAAGCAATGTAGGAACGGCTTAATGAAGCAGTCTGAGTGAATCCAAGTGAGTGTTTACTGTTAAAACGCTTTAACCTGTCCCAGTTTAATATGCAGGAACTTTGTCAGTATAGGTACTTTAAAAACGGTGCAACTTTGAGCAACTGTCCAACTCAAACTCCACAATTCGCGGGAGTAACTGCACTGTACATCCAATCAGTGGCAGATCAGGGGATGCTGCGGCTCCGTTTGGTGCCGTTAGTTGTGTAGACATTACATGCATAATCTTTCCTGCAACTAGACTAGACAATTCATGTATTGATCGATTAGTGATTGGAAAACTGTTCCAGAGAGTGCTCTTTTTGAATAAAATGCATGCATTTGATTCGTCAATCAGAAGAAATAGAAGATTGAACCGTCTCTGCATTTTGAATGACTTAAGGTCGGTATAAAGAGCAGCATAAAATACTGACTTTTAATATTTTAATATAGTTTAAAAATGAACAGGAATTACTGGGGGCTTTATTCCTCCTCTGAATCTTAGTTAAGGTGCAGTAAGAAGTGTGATTCATGTCTTACTCTGCAGCTTTTAATATTGTAACAAAAATGAAAACTATTCATCTTTTGAATTCCTTTTCCACTATTGTCATTATAATATTTTGGCCATCATCCCATGCTGTTTCTCATTTCCCTACTCTGTGTAGTGTACTATTAAGAGCTGTATTTTTCTATCTTTTATTTATTTGTGTTTCTGTACCCAACCCTACATTTCTTTAAATGTAATACAACAATAAACCCATTCTATCATCGCCATTGTTTTTATCATCTGTATTTAGCATTGACGTCTGTGTCTTTGTCTATATGTCTTTCTTTGCTCGCACTCACATGAGCTGGCACCCATACAAATCTTACCCTTAACGCCTCATCTCATATTTCAATCAATACATCTGCTTTCACGTGTTTCCAGGGTTAACCCTATATTTTAGCCTAACCCCGACCCCGGGAGTAAATTGTACGACCGCTGGTCACATTCATTAACGTATAAATCCAGGATAAATCACAGGACTCTGGAAACATAGGACTGAACCAGTTTTAAAATATAAGTGGGAGTATTTAAGAATTTAGTATTTTAATAACAACTTCAGCCAAAAGCACGAGTGGTTATTATTACCAACTCACAGTTATGGTAATTCCCACATGACGTGAACGCACCAGTAATTCTGTGTGGCACAGCTGATAGAAAGTTCAAAATACAGATACAGTGAGATGTGAGACGTCTGTAGGCTGTAGTGTGTGTGCCAGCTCGTGTCTTGGCATAGGGAAGTATGGCAGTGGCCCTCACTGTAGGGGACAGTGTTCGACAAAATTATGTAGGCACACAATGAGAGCGTTGGCATAAATGCAATGGCAGTGAAAGGTGCATGGTGACCCGGTGGACTGCTTAAATTCAGCTGTGAGATATGATTGACTTTATAAATTGACAAAAAAAATGATGTGTACATACCACATGCCAGGACACATTTAGAGACCTTAAAACGGATGTATTGAGCACAGGTCTCTACCAGCGGTGGAATAATGCGAGATGATTCTCGGTTAGACGAGCGTATGGATCGCCTCTCCAGAGGCACATTATCTCAAACAAATCTGATTGAGCAAAATTGATACAGTTACTACCTAATCACATGCACAAAGGGGAGTGGTGTACGCTAATTAGGGCACATCATGCAGCCTTTTGGTAAATGGCTGGCTGTCAGCTCTGGTCGGCTGCTGAGAGAGAAGCTAGTTAGCACGCGGATGGCTGAGAAGCTGACGGTTTGGCTGAATGGCACGCATACAGATGGTGCAATGCAAGCTTTAGCTCCAAGTGCTCTTTATAGTGCGCTCAGTTGCATAGTATGCAGAGGATAACATGATCTGGACTGGAACCTGGAAACTTGATGATCCAGATGCTGCTGCTGGTGAAATATTGCCACTTAACTCTAGGTTATGCAAGGAGGACTGTACCACGATTCATTTCTGTACCGCACATATTATAATGTTTTCTAAACCAGGCATTTTAACTGCTTACACACATTTTCAAAACTTTGCACACAAATCCAAGCATTGCACACACAAAATGCAAAAAAGAACTGCTTTCAAAATATCACCAAGACAAACATAGACTAAAAACAAACATTTGCAAATACCTTTGCCATACTAATAGTTCCTGTTAATATTTTGGGTTACATAGAGGGTTGTGTGTTGTGTGTTTGGCAAAAAGTGTTTGGTTAGTGTGTGGTTTTGCAGATTTGGTGTGTGAGTCAGCTTTCAGTAGTTATGTTACAAGTAAATATTTGTGTGTTAAAAAAATGGTAACACTTCTTTATGCCAAGGACCCCCAAATATGATGTATGTTCTGTTATATAGATGTCTTTATCTAAAAAAATAAAAACATTGATAATAATCATAAATGTTTCTTGAGCAGCAAATCAGCATATTATTATGATTTCTGAAGATCATGTGACACTGAAGACTGCAGTAATGATGCTGAAAATACAGCTGCGCATCACATAAACACATTACATTATTAAAGTATATTACAATAATATTTTTTTTTAATTGTGATGATTTTTCACAATATTACAATTTATACTGTTTTTTAATCAAATAAATGCAGCCTTAGGAACCATTATTCTAAAGTAACTTAGAAATCCTAATTATTCCAAAACTTTGACTGCTAGTATATCATGTGTAATGTAAAATATTACAGAATATTTTTGCATAAAATATTTGACTATTCGCATTTAGTTGCAATATTATAATTTTTCTTGTAAATGTTCTGTGGACCCAGATCAATCCTTCATGGCACATGCAGTGTGGTTTTTCGCTGGACGTGCTGCTCATGCTGTCTCTTCTGTCTGCAGAGTGGGCCTTTATTCAGCACTGTTTGAGTAATGTGAGGCTGGCCATGTGCCAGAAGACATCGGTCACAGGAGGTGAATTTAAATACTGTTTAAATGTAAACGACAGACGGTTTTCTAGTAAAAACAAATGCACAATGAGTTGAGAGATACCTAAATGCATTTTACTTCTAATCATTGTTTATACATGATAAACAGTAGGCTATTACAATATTAATCATTCAAAGAAACATACAAAGGAAATTAATATTATTTAGTAATTTGCTATTATCTGCAAATTACTGTTTTTAATTTTTAATAAACATAAACAGCTAGGGACATTATAAGGGCATTATTAACCACTAATCAAATCACTTTATCAGATCTAGGCAATGGATCACTGTTAACCAGTGCAAGAAACTCCAACAAAGCAAAATACTCCAAATTACAAGCACACTGATGTGAACACATTATGATGTTCGCATTACAACATTAAGTTGAATGACATGGAGCTACAATGTGAAGCATTGTGTGTGTGCGCGCTCAGGCCAGCAGAGCCAATTATAGTGTGTGTGTGTGTGTGTGTGTGTGTGTGTGTGTGTGTGTGTGTGTGTGTGTGTGTGTGTGTGTGTGTGTGTGTGTGGTGTGTGTGTGTGTGTGTGCGTGCTCAGCTGGACGTGCTGGTGTGAAAACAGAAGTGACAGCAGCACTGGTCTGTCTGCACCGGAGGATGTGAGCCCCCCACGGCTGGCTAGGCCAGAATCATCATATGGACAAATCACAACTGATCTGGGGCTGTAATGGATGCCAGATGTTAATGCTTTGTACCCAATGACTCTCCTGATCACCTGGAAGAGAGACATCAGTTTATGTTAATGCTTTGTACAAATTGTATAATGACATCACCTAATCGGCAGGCAGGCGATTGCATAGGTTTGGAGAAGGTCCATATGAGGACAACACATTTTCAGTGTCCCCATAATTTAAAACGGATTACATGAAATGTTACATGAGTTTTTTTGAGGGAAAATAGAAATGCTGTGAGGGCAATTTAAACCAATTACAGTGTTGCATTTGTGAGAGCAACCATGCCTTGTTTCAACCGCAACACATTACCAGCCTAAATGTTTTATTTTTTTTGCTTAGCAACTTACTAAATGATTTTTTTTGCCATTTCTTTCTGTTTCACTTGATTTGTGTGTATATATATTTCATATTTTACAATGCAATACATAATATCATATTATTGATATTAATAATATGGCAATATCTGTAGTCAATATTGATTAAATGGGAGGGGAAATCCTGCCCATACCCAGCTAGGGTAAAAAATGATAAAAGCACTCACTGAAGTGGTATTCTGCGATTAAATTAAATAAAACATAAAAATAACAATAACATTTTCATAAAAAAACAACAACAAGAGATTACCTTAGATAAAGTTTGATTAATATGTACATATACAAGTCAAAAGTTTGGACCCATTACTATTTCTAATGTTTTTGAAATAAATGTCTTATGCTTATCAAGCCTGCATTTATTTGATCAGAAAAAAAGTAATATTCAGCAAGGATTGTTCTTAAAGATTTATTTTTATCATCTTTTTAATAATCAAAAAAGTATCACAGGTTATAAAATAAACATTAAGCACTGTTTCTAATATTCATAATAAATCAGCATATTAGAATGATCACTGAAGAGTAATGGCTGAAGAAAATTTTTTTTTTATCATCACAGAAATAGGCCTATATTTTAAAGTATAGTAAAATAGAAAACCACTATGTTGTAATAATATTTCATATTTCAATATTATGTATTTTTTCTGTATTTTTGATCAAATATGCTTAAGCCACGTTTGATGACCATAAGAGACTTCTTTCAAAACCACGTTTCCACGTAATTTTTTTACTGTATAAGTACAATTTAAAAAAAATGTTATGGTAAATATTAAATTGTGTGTGTGTGTGTGAGAGAGAGAGAGAGTATGTGTGTGCATGTGTGCGTGTGTGTGTGTGTGAGAGAGAGAGTATGTGTGTGCATGTGTGCACGCGTGTGTGTGTGTGTGTGTGTGTGTGTGTGTGTGTGTGTGTGTGTGTGTGTGTGTGTGTGTGTGTGTGTGTGTGTGTGTGTGTGTAGAGTGCGTGTGCGTGTGTGTGTGTATGTGTGTGTGTGTGTGTGTGTGTGTGTGTGTGTGTGTGTGTGTGTGTGTGACTGCTGCAGATATTTCAGAATATTTATATTTCGGAGCATAATCTCAAAGCCCTTAAATAATATTTCCTAGAAGACACAGTACTGTAGTCTATATATGTGGATCACAGATAAATTAAACATTTGTATGTATTATAATAACTATTTTTAATATATATATGTATAACTGTTATTGTTTATGATATGTAATGATGTATAGCATAACATTTTTAAATATGATGATGGAAATGCAGGGCTTATCAGCTAGAGTGACAGTATTGTATATATTCAGTGCAAAATTCTAAGATTATTATTATTTATAACAAAAATATGACCTAATTTGCGACAATGATCATAAGAAATAATTTGTGAAGGTCAGATTTCTTAACTATAATGTCATTAAATGAAAGAGGAAATAACAAAAATTCCAGAAAATTCATGTTTTTGTTTTTCAATCAAGGCTTTTATCTTGATAAACTGATCATATTATTTGTAGCAATTTTTTGCATTAGAAATGAGAAAAATGGCAGTTGAAAAATTTGATTGTACTTCAGAAATATGTAAAAATTATGAATGCTATGCTGAACTGATGGCTCGGCGGCGGCGCATGCAGCCCGCCATAGCTCGCCAAAATAGGCGGGGCGTCTGACTATATAAGCGGCCGCTTTGCCACCACATCTCAGATTTCTTCTCTTCAGTGATGGAGACCCGTCTTCGCTGACTCTTCGCTGATGCCGAGATCTGCCGTTGAAGCGCCTCAGCAGCTGGATTGGACCTCTTGCAGCGACCAGCTTGCAGACTCGGTCATCCCCTGTGGCTATCTGTTAAGATCTAAAAAAGCCTTACTAGAAGAGCAAATTTCAGCGCAGTGTTGTTGCAAATGCTGCGCCGTCATTGTAAGACGTGCGGGAATCCCTTGCACGCTGATGACACTCACGCTGAGTGTGTGTCACGCTTGGGAAAATCCCACGCTGCGCTCAGCGGGGCTGAATGCTCGCACTGTGAGTGTTTCAGTCTTGCCTCTCTACGCTCGCGGATTGCTTTCTTTTCAGAGAGTGACTCCGCCCCTCGCGCCCTCCCGTTTTCTTCCTTCCAGGGATCTGTGAGAAAAAAAACAACGGGCAGAGGATTTGAGCGGCCGGTGACAAGCGAGCTCACGTCGGCTCAATAACCGCGTGCCTCGCCGTCACCGCAGAGGGAGAGAGCATTCGCCCGTCCTCATCACTCAACGAGATCACAGTCCCTCCGCTGTGAGCGACATGATCTCGTTCGGTACGAGTAACGGCGAAATAGATGACAGGCTTTTTTTCTGGCGGCTTCGGACGCGGAGGAGATATCGGGCTCTGTGACTGACCCTGCCCTCTTACCGTCGTCCTCTTCAAGTAACGCCAGACTCAGAGCGGATGAGAAGCTCATCTGCATCATGACAAAGGCTGTCAATGAGCTCGGGCTTGAATGATCTCTGCTGAGGAGCCATCTCGTAGCAGGCTGGACGAGTGTTTTCTCACGGGGCGCTATCAAATCCCCCCGCCAACGCTTGTCCCCCTTCTTACCCGAAGTTCATTACGAGCTCAAGATATTGTGGCACGTCCCCCACTCGTCTCGCATCCGTCCTTCTGCTTCCGCTGCTATCACATCAGTTGGTGGCACTGAAGAGAAAGGATACGATTGCCTGCTCCCTCTGGATGAGTCTGTGGCCGCTCAGGCGAGGGCGAGACATCCGTCCAACCTGTGCATCTGCACTTGCTGGATGAGCCTACTCGGCGGCTGGACAAGCAACTTCGGCACTGCACTCTACGGTTGTGCTTCAGGTCTTCCAAGCCAAGATGCTCACCAGTGAGGAAGCCGGTCTGGATGCAGCTTCACTCAGGGACCTGAGGAGCGCGACAGACATGGCCCTGCGTACCACTAAAGCTACCGCCCAAGCCACTGGGCGTTCGCTGTCCAGCCTGGTAGTGTTAGAGCACCCCCTCTGGCTCAGGATGGCAGAGATGTAAGAGGCGGACAAAGTTTCCTTCCTCGACGCTCCGGTTTCGTCAGGCAGCCTGTTTGGACCGGCTGTGGAGGGCTTTGCGGAATGCTACACGGAGGCTCAGAAGTCGTCTCAAGCGATGCGACACTTCCTCCCGAAATGCACCAGCTCTTCTACTGCTTGCAGTCACCCCAGACCTGCGCCGACTCAGCAGACAGCCAAACCAACACTGAGCCCTGAACTCCTGAGGGCCGGCGAGATAGAGGGTGCTCACGCTCGGCATGACGCTACCCCTTCCCGAAGCGCCAAGGACCCCGGCCCAAGATCGCCTTGGATCCGGCACCTCAGAAGTCCTCCTGATTAGCCAGGCAGAAAGAGGATGGGCCCGATGGTCCAGCGGGGTGTCCATTTCGGAAATTTGTGAGGTGGCCGGCTGGGCCTCGCCATCCACATTAATAAGGTTTTACAACCTGGATGTCCCTGCCTTACAGGCCAGAGTCCTTTCTGCTTAATTAAGCTATCTTATGGGTTCACTTGACTGACATTGTTCAAGCCCCTCCTTCACTTGGTCTATCCATACTATATGGACGCCAGGTATCAACTTACGGGATGACACCCAGGCCACGGATGACCCAGGCTCAGCCTGTGCTTGGTGTATTCTCTGGGTCTTACTCCCACATGAGTCTTGGTTTTGAGTCGTTCCACGTCAAAGTAACAGAGTACGTTATTTTACATTATAATAATATCACATAATATTAGAGCTGTTTTTTAATTAAATAAATGCAGCCTTTGTAGACTTGAAATCTCTTTGTAGCAGAAAAGGCTTCATTAAAAACATTACAAAAGTCTAAATAATTCCAAACCTTTCACTGGTGTTTTTAACATCAAAATGCCATATTAATGAGTTTGGGATTAGGGTACTGAACATAAACTCTGTTCATTTCATATACTTGATATATCCTCACACAATTACACTGTGCTGCTGACTGTCCTGATCAGTTCTGTGATATATTGGCCAGTGTGGCAGCATTCGCTGGAGCTCAGAAGGCAGTGGAGGGTGTAATGATATGGGTGGAATCGCAGGCCACTGTGATGGGAAACACAGCAGATGTTGGGTTATGTGTGCTGGATGCTGAAATGCAATACAACAGCTGCTCACCACGAGACAGACAATCAGGACGGAGGCTTTTAGATTTAACGGAGGTAGTTTTTCAGGTTTTTTTATGAATAGATAAGTCAGAAGAACAGCATTGGTGTGAAATATAAATTTTTGTAACATTATAAATGTCTTTATCATCACTTTTGATCAATTTAAAGCATCCTTGCTAAAAACAAGTATTCATTTCTATAATTTCTTTCCTCAAAAAATAAATAAATAAATGAATAATACTGACTCCAAGCTTTTGAATGGTATAGTGTATAATGTTACAAAAGCTTTATATTTCAGACAAATGCTGATCTTTGGATCTTTCTATTCATAAAAGAATCCTCAAAAAATTTACTCAGCTGTTTTAAATATTGATGATGATGATAATAATAATAAATATTATTGAACAGCAAATCAGCATATTAGAATGATTTCTGAAGATCATGTGACACTGAAGACTGGAGTAATGATGCTGAAATACAGCTTTGATCACAGAAATAAATTATGTTTTAACACACATTCAAATAGAAAACAGTTATTTAAAATAGTAGAAATATTTCACACTATTACTGCTTTTGCTGTATTTTGGATAAAATAAATGCATGCTTGGTGAGCAAAAGATAATTCTTTAATAAAATCTTACTGTTCAAAACTTTTTACTGGTAGTGTATCACACAAAATACTTTTTGAAATGCTGTACATGAAGGAGTCTGTCTGGTTCAGTTGATATCTTTCTTAAATCAGCCTCTGTGTCGGACACACTTGTGTTCAGCTGATTCTCTACAGAAGCACAGCAGCTCCTGCACAGATAAGGCAAACCCATGCCGAGCGTCCCTGTTTCCGGTGGCGGCTGTCGCTCTCGTCAATCACAGCCCTCGTTCGTTCTGATCCATCGCTCCGGCAGAAGAGGGCACTCCATCTGTGCTATAGAGCCGCTGGAGGGCCGGGGGCCGGATACATCCTTATTATCCCATTAGCAAGCCGTAGCAGTTCCCTCAATGTAAAGCTCTCTCACTGCTGGACCCTAATGTCACTGGAGAAGCCCTGCTGATGCTCTCCGGGACGGCACACTTCTCTGTCCGCAGCTCAGCACACACTCACACATATGTCAGCCTGCTGTCACTTTGGAGGAACGGCATGACAAAAATATTGACAAACAAATCTCAATCTGTCAATGCTAAACTACATATGCCGCAAGAGCTGTTCCATTTCAAATATAATAGATATCGATAGTATTACTTACAAGTTTGTTGCATT
The DNA here is from genome assembly GCA_027422405.1 of Ptychobarbus kaznakovi. Classification (NCBI taxonomy): domain Eukaryota; kingdom Metazoa; phylum Chordata; class Actinopteri; order Cypriniformes; family Cyprinidae; genus Ptychobarbus; species Ptychobarbus kaznakovi. Next base: position 1,615,321 of record CM049801.1, read on the forward strand.
GCATGATGAAAATTTTAGTCAGTAATTTAATCTAGATTAGTTATTTCAGGTAATGCATTTTGGCTATTTTTAGATTACTTTTACAATACTTTTGACCTTTCTTAGACTTTAAAGGCGGTTTTTGTTTAAAAAATAAAAAGAGAAATAAAATGTATGCAATTCTTTGTTGTCAACATCATCATTCTCAAACCGGGGTAAATTGAAGAACTTCAGGGGAGCTTATGCGTTGACAAAAAGCTAATAATCAATTAAATCAGACAAATGTAAAATGTAATCCATTAAAAAAATAGCTGTAATCGATTCTGAGCATTTACGTAAACCAGATTTGAAGTAATCAGTTACTACACAGCACTGATAGTAGATTGATTAGTGACGTGTATTGAACTGAGCATTAATTTTACAGTAGATTTTATACTACATCAAATATCACATGCTTCCTAAATTGCAATCAACTGATTTAATACATTTTTGTCATTAAAGTAGAGCTTAACTCAAAGAAAATTAATTCATATTAGAAGCTGAGTAGCTTTTTTATTTTATTTTACTTTACTTTATTTTATATTTATTTTATTTTATTTTACATTATTATATTATATTATATATTGTATTATATTTTATTTTAATTTTTTAATTTCAATTTAATTTAATTTCAATTTAATTTAATTTTATTTAATTTTATTTTATTTTATTTTATTTTATTTTATTAAATTAAATTTTATTTTATTTTTTAGCCAAAAATCACATGTGGTAACGATTCTTCACACATTACAACCAGACGACCAGTGATTAGTTTACACTATGATTTTAGAAACGGTCATTTAATGCAAATAAAACTTTGACAAAATTGTACTTTACCCACTGAATATATCTCTAAATACAAGACCAAACAGCTTAAGTTTTCTAAGGTTTATTCTGAGGATTTCATTGTTTGTAAGTCAAAAGTTCTCCTGTTTTAGTTTGTAAAGAAGTGAAGTAAACACACTTCAGCATCTCCCATCTGGGAAGGCTTATATTCAGTGCAGAATGAACACTGTTTATGGTGCGAAAGCAGCTTAATACGATGTCATTAAGTAAGTGTGGAGAAGTAATGCATGTGCGAGCGTCTGCGAGTATGGCCAGATGACAGCAGGCCCGTATCTGACCGCATGTGCAATTCTCTTCTCATCAAGTCTGTCAGATCTGTCAGTCAGAGCAAATACACCTCCATCTCCATCTGTCTCTACCCACCGGGAGAACAGAAAGTGATTTTCTCCTATTAGCAACTCATTAGAGTCAGAGTTGCACTTTCTTCCTGAGTCTATTCCCTTTCCATTAGGGATCATTTGAATACCTGTGCTGGCCTTTGTCCCGCGGGCCGGCCCGGTGCTCTGATGGCCAGTGTTATGCAGGAGCTTGCTCAGAGGTCATCCATCACCTTCTGTCAAAGAGGAGGTGACCTCCTGGAGAGCCTCCGCCCATCGCCTCCCCACCCGCCGCCTGATCCCGGCATGCCTCCGCATCGCATCCTTCTGGAGGACGAGTTCAGCCAAGAAGCTTCACTTAATGATCGAGCTGTGTGTGTTTTTTCATTGCATGTTAGAAAAGTGCTCATAACACAGAAAAGCACTTTGATATTTCAATGGTTTCTTCTATTTAGCAATAGGAATACACTGAGAGGAAACAAAGACTTTTAATTAAGTCTTAACAATGTCTCAAACTGTGGAATAGTTCAGCCAAAATGAAGATTTGCTCACACTTAGATCAAGATTCACTGGAAGAGATTTGAAGAAATGTTGCATTGCATCACTAAAAAGCTGTGTGATTGTAAGTATAGCAAATCAATCATTAACCTCTTAAGACCCATTCATTCATAAGTTACGCTATGCCCTCAGTAGAGGACATCAGGACTTTATTTCTTTAAAAAATATAAAGACATGAATGAACATGCATAGGCAAAAACTAAAATATTTGTAGTTTTCAAGATGTGTTTTTTTTTACCAAACTTTGTATAAAGATGATTCTCAACTATGTTATAACAGAATGATTCGATATATATTTTTTCTTTCTGCAAAAAAGTTTTCTCATTGTATACAATGTATCTATAAACTAAATCTAATTTGCATATTAATGTTTTTTTGGGGGCAACATGTAATGAAAAAAGAAGTGTAATAATTAGAGTAATAATTGACAAGATTTTCATAATAATATATAATATTTCATATAATATTTAATAGAATTGTTTCCCTGTTCATTTGTTGTGTCTCCCCAAATGCGTAATAAACATGCGTTTAGTCCCGGTGTCCTCTACAGTGGACATGTATGAAATCAACGTGCTGTTTCTGAACAGAAAGTCATATTTAGATTTGAAACTCCATAACATTTTAGTGAGATGTTGATTTATGACACACAATTGAAAAATTAGGCCAATTTAAATGATAATTACAAAATATGATCATATGTCCACAAGAGTGTTACATTTGAACTCTGAGTTAATGTCAGCCATTTTGAAGAGCAAGGAGAGGGAGAGGTCTCTGTGAAACGTCCAGTGATGTGATGTCTCTGAGAAGCACTGAATGTGTTCTGTACAGGACATCCAGACACGTACAGTCTCAGAGATATTCATATGAGTCCTATGAGGCCGCAGGGTCTTAAGATGTTTAGGCAGTTTAACTTTAATCATCTGTCACTTCTGGCCACACTACGAATCCATAATCATAATAACTCTTCCTCCAGTGGAAAAGTCCATCTCCTGTTGTCTCTCGCATCTAAATCCAGCCACAGATTAGTTTAGAGCTGTTTTGGCTTGTAAACGCTGCTTTATCTGTGCAGATTTCTCTCCTGATTCAGACCAGATGACTCTTTCACTGGAGACAGCAACAGGATGGATTACATGGATATTATTATGGATATAGTTGAGCACGAAGCAAAGGTTTAAAGTTAAAAATGTCTTTTAGTTTCAGGCTTTGTCTTCTTGAGATGTTAACTGATGGACTTTATCAGCAGTTTGGACTCTCATTCTGACGGCACCCATTCACTGCAGAGCATCCATTGCTGAGACACATTTCTACAAATCTGATGAAGAAACAATCTCATGACATCTTGGTGAGTACATTTTCAGCTCATTTTAATTTTTGATGATCTTGTAAAGTCGAAGAATTCAAAATGAACTCCTCCAGTTCTTCCAAGTCCCAATTGTTTTATGCATTAAATATCTCACTTGTTTCTATTTTATCTACATTCGTAGAAACTATTACTTCACCGAAGGAAGCAGATATGATTATTTGTCATGAAAACATCACAATGCAAAACACAAACTAGACAAAGAAATAGATTAATTTTCTTTATGCAAAATACAATTTCCTTCTTATTTCGCAGGATTTTGGGGTGGAATGTGACCCGGATATGTTTCACCCACATGCATTCAGTATATATAGATTAGTCCCTTTGATATTTAGTAATAATGCATGTGTAGGTTATATATAGTTCTAGTAGTCTGGGGAGTTAAAAATGATCCACGAGTGTCAGCTGCTAATGGAAATATAATATTGTTAATGTGAGAAACACATGGATAATTTTGTTCCACAAGTAAAAACTTTTCTCTCTCTCTCTGCCCACGCTGTTGGCATGTGCATGAAGACTGGACCGCCTGCCATCTGTCTTATGTGTGGACGGCCGAGCCTGACGGGGGCTGGACACTTTATTTAGAAAATCAACACACCAACTACTGAGCTGAGCTCACAGCTGGGAAACAATCCTTGCTGGCGGACTCATTTTCCCAACGGCAGGCCTGGCTGGCACTTACAGCAAATACTTGCACAAACGCTAACAGACGGGGACACATCTGTTTTAGTAGCAATATCTATAAACAATATCTTTTTGTATGGAAATTATGTGTCACGCAGGTTTGTTTTTCAAACCATTTAAACTGATCTAATTAAATAAATTGAGATGTTGTACAACTGATAATGGTATGTGTGTCAATAAACAGTGATCATTGAAATGTTGCTTGAATGCTAAAAACATTTTTGGAGTGTGTTGAGTTCAGGTAAAGTGGGACAGTTACGCTTGAACACTGTTATACATTTCCTTATGGTTACAAGGTTTCCTTGAATTCCTTATCATTTTAATTTCTTTGGGAAGTAAACAGATGAGTGATTTGCATGTGAAATTAATATACAAATTAGTGCATTTTTATGAGATAACTGAATAATGAAATAGAAATGAAATATTTTGTGTATGAACTATTTGAAACAAATGCATTAATTTATGAAAGGTATGATATTAATGTAGAGGCTTCAGTGTAAACGTTTTTTTTGGTTTTTGTGCATTTAATACCTAATTACTTAATAGTACTTTCCAGCATGATTCCTATCAGTCTATCTCTCACGCACTCTGTTTTGCTACTTTTACTCGACCAACTATTTCAGAGATTGTGGGTTTGATAAATAAATCTAGATCTTCAACTTGTCAGTTAGACCCATACTAACTCCTTTAGTGAAAGCATGCTTGCCAGCCCACTGATTACTAAAATTGTTCATGCTTCACTTGTCTCCGGTTCTGTACCTTCATCTTTTAAATCTGCTATTATTACTCCCATACCTAAGAAGTCAGGGGCTGATCCATTTAACTCTGATAATTTCGTCCGATTTCAAATTTACCGTTTATCTCTAAGATAGTAGAAAAGTGTACTGCAATTTAAATTCATGAATATCTCTCTAATAATAATGTGTATGAACAATTTCAATCTGGTTTTCATCCCTACCATAGCACTGAGACTGTTCTTGTCCGAATAACCAATGATCTGTTGCTGGCAGCTGACTCTGGGCTTTTAATCAGATCAGGCTTTGATACTGTCTCACTTGAGGTACTGCTCGACAGGTTGGCTTCTTCACTGGCACTCCTCTGTCTTGGTTTAGGTCGTATCTTTCTGGACGCACTCAACGTATTCAATTAAAACGTTTTAGATCAAGAACATCTAGAGTCACCACTGGGGTTCCCCAGGGTTCTGTTTTGGCCCCGCTTCTTTTCATTCATATACTTCCTCTTGGTTACATTTTGAGGAAACATGGTGTTCATTTTCATTGTTATGCAGATGACACCCAACTTTATCTCTCTGTCAAGCCCACTGGTTCTTTTCCACCGCCATCTTTATACAGCTGTCTAGTTGAAATTAAAGATTGGCTTCCAACTGAAGCTAAATGGCACCAAAACCGAGGCCCTACTTGTTGGCACTAGATCTGATTTGTCTAAATCTAATTGTTTTTTCTTGTACATTGACAATAATGAAATATCTCCTTCCTCACAGGTTTAAAGTTTGGGTGTTATCATGGATAGCACTCTATCCTTTGAAACTCAAATTAACTATATCGCGCAAACTGCATACTTCCACTTCGCCTCCGTCCCTTTCTCTCTACCAATAATACAGCAGTTCTTGTCCGTGCACTAGTTACTACACGTATAGACTACTGTAATGCCCTTTTCACTGGTGTTCCCTCTAAATTGCTATATAAGCTTCAGTTGGCTCAGAAAGCTGCACTGGCTTCCAGTAAAATATCGAGTCGAATTCAAAATCTTGCTTTTTACTTATAAGGCACTTCATAATCTTGCCCCGCAATACCTTAGTCAACTTCTTCATGTTTACACCCCTTCACGAGCTTTCAGATCCTCATTTTCAATTTCTCTTGTGGTACCCCGGATTCGACTAACTATCATGGGTGCCAGATCTTTTAGCTATGCCCCCCCCCCGCCCCGCCTATGGAATCCCCTTCCCCTTGATATTCGCAATAGTGATTGCCTGCTGACTTTTAAAACACGTCTTAAAACATATATTTTTATACAGGCTTTTTTATAATATGTAATGATGAGTCTTTACTGCACTTTACCTGTATATGCGCGGTGTTTGTTGTGTGTTTTTGTCTTGTGTAGTGATTTGTATCATTTTATTTTATTTGTTTATTTTTTGCTTATGAGGTGACCTTGGGATTTTTAAAAGGCACCATAAAATATAATGCATTATTATTAATTATTATTATTAATGTATAATTATTATGAAATTGTGTGAGGACTGGAGAAAAAAAAGGAAAGAGAAACAAATGCTGATGATGTCATATCGAGGGGCGTGGCAGAGTTGAGAAAACATCAACATCGGGGGCAATTTTAAGGTAATGAAAATTAAGTTCATAAATATTAAAAGTCTGATTATTTTATGATATGAGATGTATCAAGGAAAATAGAATGCATTTCACATAATTTAGTTTTGAGTCATTTGTTCCTCTGTTTCTCTTCACCAGAGGCACGTTGAGACAAATATCAATAACAGTGACTGAATGGCAGGATATATTTACATGTATTTATCTACATGTAATAAAATGTATTTCAGAGTCGAGTGACAAGACAATGAAGGCAGGGAGGAATAAGAAAAGTCCCGAGACATGTTAGGAGCAAGGAGAGGATAGATAGAGTCACGACAGACAGGGCTGTGTTCAATTTGAACGGATTTGAAGCTAAACTCAATTTGAATTTGTTCATTTTAAGATAATTGTAATTGTCATTCTTCAAACTAAATTTAGGGGGCTGTAGCGTAAACGTTCACTTGAAGTTACCCTGAAAAGTTTGGATTTTGGGGGTGGGATGGGGGGGGGGGGGCTCTAATCAGTCATCAAATTTGTTTCTTTTTAACAAAAAATGGTGTGATCCCAGAAAAATCTCCATTCTGTCGCGCTCTGCTCGCCTCATCTGGAACATCTATCCATTATCTGCCGCCCATTCTATCTGCCCCGGGAATTTTCATCAATCGTTATTACTTCTGTCTACATTCACCACAAGCTGACACTAGCTCGGCTCTGTCCAAACTTCACGATGTGCTCAGTGGATACATCAATATACATCCTGACGCTGCATGTATCATTGCTGGAGACTTTACAAAGCCAATCTCAAGAAAGTCATGCCGAACTTTCATCAGCATATATCCTGTCCAACCAGAGGACAGAATACACTCGATCATTGCTACACTCCGCTCAAGAATGCCTACAAAGGCCCACTCACTGCCGGCTTTTGGAAAATCAGATCATGTCGCCATCTTCCTCTCCTTCGCCACACCTCAACTAATCAGGAATACACTTAACAAATAAAACGGATAGTTCAGGCTCCCCCGGTGAAGAAGGAAGTGACGCGCTGGTCCTCGCACTCTGAAGCCACGCTTCAAGCGTCTCTCGATGACGTCGACTGGGACATGTTTCGGGCGTGTTCATCTGACGTCAGCGAATTCACGGAGGTAGCATTGAGCTTCGTAAACACGTTAACCGAGCAGGCCACTGAAACGGTAACAATAAGGACTTTTTCTAATCAGAAACCGTGGGTGGACAGATCAATCCGTGATGCGGTTAACCATCGCACTGCCGCATATAACACCAGATTTTGTCAGGGAACATGAGTGAGTACAAGGCATCATGCTACTCTCTCCGTCGGGCAGTTAAAGCCGCAAAACGCCGGTACAGTGATAAAATTGAGTCACATTTCCAGCTCAACGACTCTCGACGCATGTGGCAGGGACTTAAGACCATCTGTTCCTCTGGAAATAACTCCCCCGCAGTGGTGAGAGCAGACCCACTGCTGGCCAATGAATTAAACGCCTTCTTTGGCCGCTTCGAATGCAATGGCGGCGCGAATCTGCCAACCAGCACGTCAGGAAGCAGCAGGCAGAGCAGCGATGATCATGTATTCACTCTGTCAGAGGATGAAGTTCGGAGGGAACTAAGGAGAGTGAACGTCAGGAAAGCAGCAGGACCCGATGGGATTACTGGCCGCGTTCTGAGGTCCTGTGCTGATCAGCTCGCTGGTTTGTTTACATCCATATTTAATGAGTCCCTCGCTACCTCTGTTGTTCCCACCTCCTTTAAAAAATCTGTCATAATCCTGTGCCTAAGAACAGTAAACCCTCTTGCCTGAATGACTATCGTCCAGTTGCACTCACATCGACAGTCATGAAGGTTTTTGAGAGACTTTTAAAGAAACACATTTGCTCCTCCATCCCTGCTACTTTGGACCCTCTTCAGTTTGCCTATCGGCCAAATAGGTCTACTGATGACGCCATCTCTCAGGTACTGCACTCCTCCCTCACTCACATTGACAGGAAAAATGGCAACTATGTCAGCTGCTATTCATAGACTATAGCTCAGCTTTCAACACTATAGTCCCACCAAGCTAGCTGTCAAACTCTCAGACCTCTGGCATAAACTCTTCACTTTGTGACTGGATTCAAGATTTCCTCACCGCCAGACCACAAGTGGTGAAAGTCGGTCAGTTCACCTCCAACTCCATCACCTGAACATAGGAGCCCACAGGGCTGTGTCCTGAGTCCCCTGCTCTACTCTCTTTACACCCACGACTGTGTGTCCTCTCACAGCTCCACTTCCATCGTTAAATTTGCGGATGATACTGTGGTTCTGGGCCTCATTGACAACGATGACGAGGCCGCTTACTTGGATGAGGTAGAGAGACTTACATCATGGTGCCAGGACAACTGTCTCTCTCTGAACGTGAAAAAAACTAAAGAGTTGATCGTGGACTTCAGGAAGAGTCAGCAGCGGCCCTACACTCCTCTTATTATCAGTGGGACCCCTGTGGAGAGGGTGAGTAGCTTCAAGTACCTCGGTGTAAACATCTCCGAGACCTGACATGGACTGCACACATCCAAACACAGGTCAAGAAAGCCAGGCTAAGACTGTACCATCTGCGACAGCTGAGGAAATTCAGGATCTCACCAGCAATCCTGAAAACTTTCTATTCAGGGGCCAAGAAAGTGTACTGACTCAGTGCATCTCAGTGTGGTATAGCAATGCCACAAACCAGGACTGCAAGGCTCTACAGAGAGTCGTGCGCTTAGCAGAGCGCATCTCAGGGTCTGCTCTCCCCTCTCT
>CM049801.1:1629217-1674217 GCA_027422405.1 Ptychobarbus kaznakovi
GTGCAGCTGGAGCTGGAAGCCGTGGAGAGACGGATCGATGAGCTGCTTGGGAAGCGGGCCCAGCTGAGGGAACGGAAAGCAACGCTGGAAACATCTCGGGCTGATGCTCACAAGTCCGGGGTAAGTACGCAACACGCTGCTAATACTCTCACCACCTCTACTCCGTGTGTTTCTCTGCACAGGCCCCGTGCACCCGGGACGCGATCGGCACAGATGGCCTTCACTCCGGCGCCGGGAAACTACGGACCCTGGGTGCAGCAGCGGAAGACGCGATCCAGGCCCCGGTCGACGACTTCTCCCCCTCCGGTCTTCGACATCTCATCCCGGAACCGCTTCGCCCCTCTCTGCGAGACTGAACGTGACGCTGTGGTCATCGGAGACTCAATCGTCCGGCATGTCCGTGCAACGATAGCTGAAGGTAAAGTGCACACTCATTGTCTCCCTGGTGCTCGTGTTCTTGATGTTTCTGTGCAGATACCCGCGATCCTGAAGGATGACGAGAGCGTTGCAGCTGTTGTGATTCACGCGGGGACTAACGACACCAGGCTGCGGCAGACGGAGACACTGAAGAGGGACTTCAGGAGCCTGATCGAGACGGTACGCAGCACATCGCCCGCGGCGACAATCATCGTGTCAGGACCTCTTCCCACGTATCGACGAGGACACGAAAGGTTCAGTAGACTGTTTGCTTTAAATGAATGGTTGTTGTCATGGTGTAAAGAGCAGAAAATTCTCTTTGTTAATAATTGGAATCTTTTCTGGGAGCGTCCTAGGCTATTTCGTGCTGATGGCCTGCACCCCAGCAGAGTCGGTGCGGAACTCCTGTCGGACAACATCACCAGAACGCTACGCTCTATCTGACTAGTAAGCCAATTCTCCAATAACAACTATGATGGCTTTTGTTCTACCCACTTAAATGGTAAAGGTACTTGCAGTGTCCAATCTATACAGACTGTGTCTGTTCCCCGAATAGTGAGATCAAAATATAAATTTAATGCAGGATCTAGAACAAATCCGATCGTGATTAAACTAGAAAAATGCTAAATAAATGAACAAAAACAATTTGTAAAACTTGGGCTCCTAAATATCCGGTCACTCACACCGAAAGCAGTTATTGTAAATGAAATAATCACAGATAATAGTTTTGATGTACTCTGTCTGACTGAAACCTGGCTTAAAACAAATGATTATTTTGGTCTAAATGAATCTACTCCACCAAGCTACTGTTATAAGCACGAGCCTCGTCAGACTGGTCGTGGCGGCGGTGTCGCAACAATATATAGTGATATTCTCAATGTTACTCAGAAAACAGGATACAGGTTTAACTCATTCGAAATACTTATGCTCAATGTTAAACTGTCAGATAAGCAAAATAAATCTGTCCTATCTCTTGCTCTGGCTACTGTGTATAGACCGCCAGGGCCATATACAGATTTTCTAAAAGAATTTGCAGATTTCCTCTCAGACCTATTGGTTAATGTTGATAAAGCACTAATTGTTGGAGATTTTAACATTCACGTTGATAATACAAATGATGCGTTAGGACTTGCGTTTACTGACCTAATAAACTCTTTTGGTGTCAAGCAAAATGTCACCGGGCCGACACATCGTTTTAATCATACGCTAGATTTAATAATATCGCATGGAATTGATATTACTGATATAGATATCGTACCTCAAAGTGATGATGTTACTGACCATTTCCTTGTATCGTGCATGCTGCATATTACTGATATTAACTATATGGCTCCGCGTTATCGTCCAGGCAGAATTATTGTTCCAGCCACTAAAGACAGATTCACCAATAACCTGCCGGATTTATCTCAACTGCTCTGTGTACCCATAAATACAGATGAACTAGACACAATTACTAGCAACATGGGAACTATCTTCTCTAATACGTTAGAAACTGTTGCCCCCATCAAATTAAAAAAGGTTAGAGAAAAAAGTGCTGCGCCATGGTACAACAGTTATACCCATGGGGGGGGACGCGGGGGTCTCTCAAGAAATTTCATTTTTTTTTTTATCCAATCAATGAAACTCCTTAAATAAACATAGTATTGTTGAGTATAAAACGCAAATGGAGAAAAACTAACTTGGAAGTCTTTTGGTGCGCGCTAGAATGAAACCAGAGCGCCTGCGTGAAAATTTTTTGGTCGACAGTATGTTCAGCTATAGAAAGGTTTTAATATAAAGTCAGGCTCTAAAAACTGCAAGAACCAAAATATTACACAAGATACATAAATTATACAACAGTATATCCGCAAACTCATAGATAATCACCAAAACAATATAATAGGAAAGCCAAATTTAGGTTTTTATTTAATAAACACCACATGCAAAGAGTGTTGTTTTTTCAGTGGTATTGGTTTTAAATAAACTAGATTAACAAATAAACAGATGTCACCCGATCTAAATATTCCCTAAAAGTATAAATTATTCACATAATTTACCAACACTGTTTAATAGTAATAACAATAAATAATAAGACTTTACACCACACACAACACAAAACAAAAACAAACTATTTTTCTTCCTGAATTTCTTTACTGAAAAAATAGATTGTGGGCCTGGGAATATCAGAAATACAAAAGTTTTTTATTAATTTCAACAAATAAAACATTTCTAACACTTTCATTTGTAGATCAAAAAAAAAAAAAAAAGAGTCTACAGCGTGTAGTAGTGAGGTTAATTTCTCTAATCTCTCCACTGTACTTCAGCTTTATTATTATTACATTCATCGCACCCAAAGAAAAACTCCATTCACCACTGCATTGCTTTACAACTATCCCCCCAGGACATTTCCACCACTGGATACCCATTCTCTCAGAGCTAAATGGAGAAAAACAACTAAACTTATCACTGCATCTAAACCAACAACATGTTCACCAAAACAATATTAGATCCTGTACCCACTAAACTATTTTCTTTACTAAAATAATAGAAAGAAATACAATAACAAATGTTGTTACCTGCACCAAAGAAAAAACTAGCAGAAGAACCGCTTCTGTTTATTAGATCAATATTAAAAGAGTTTAACTCCTCGTTATCTTTAGGTCACGTCCCAAAACCATTTAAGCTGGCAGTTATTAAGCCTCTTATTAAGAAACCAAAATTAGATCCTTGTGAACTGGCAAATTACAGGCCCATCTCAAATCTTCCGTTTATGTCAAAAATATTAGAAAAAGTAGTGTCTGCTCAATTGTGCTCCTTTTTGCTCAAAAATGATATCTATGAAGAATTTCAGTCAGGTTTCAGGCCCCGCCATAGCACAGAAACTGCACTTGTTAAAATTACAAATGACTTACTTCTTGCGTCAGACCAAGGCTGCATCTCGCTGCTAGTTTTACTTGATCTTAGTGCTGCGTTCGACACTATAGATCATGACATACTGATAGATCGATTACAAAACTATACAGGTATTCAAGGGCAGGCTCTAAGATGGTTTAGATCCTACCTGTCCGATCGCTACCACTTTGTTTATTTAAACGGGGAGTCATCTCAATTAACACCAGTAAAGTATGGAGTACCACAAGGATCTGTCCTAGGTCCTCTGTTATTTTCATTATATATGTTGCCCCTTGGTAATATTATTAGAAAATACGGGATTAGTTTCCATTGTTATGCTGATGACACTCAACTATATATCTCAACAAAACCAGATGAAACCTCTAAACTATCTAAGCTAACGGAGTGTGTTAAAAATATAAAAGATTGGATGACCAGTAATTTTCTCCTATTAAATTCAGATAAGACAGAGATATTAATTATTGGACCTAACAGTACACAGAATCTCTTGGATTACAATTTGCAACTAGACGGATGTAATGTTACTTCCTCTACAGTTAAAAATCTGGGTGTTATATTAGACAGCAACCTATCTTTTGAAAATCATATTTCAAATGTTACAAAAACAGCATTCTTCCATCTTAGAAACATTGCCAAGCTACGGAACATGTTAAGTGTTTCTGATGCTGAAAAGCTAGTTCATGCATTCATGACCTCTAGACTGGACTATTGTAATGCACTGCTAGGTGTTTGTCCTGCATCTTCAATAAACAAGCTACAGATAGTACAAAATGCTGCGGCTAGAGTCCTTACCAGGTCAAGAAAATATGATCATATTACTCCAATTTTACAGTCTCTGCACTGGCTACCTATTAAGTTCGGTATTAGTTACAAAATATTATTACTAGCCTATAAGGCCCTAAATGATTTAGCTCCTGCGTACCTAACTAATCTTCTATCACGCTACAATCCAACCCGTTCCCTAAGGTCGCAAAACTCCGGACTCTTGGTAGTACCTAGGATAGCAAAGTCCACTAAAGGAGGTAGAACTTTTTCATATCTGGCTCCTAAACTCTGGAATAGCCTTCCTGATAACGTTCGGGGTTCAGACACACTCTCTCTGTTTAAATCTAGATTAAAGACACATCTCTTTAGCCAAGCATTCATATAATGCATCTCACAATCTTGTACTGCTAGTCTTTCTGAACAAATGCACTTTATTATGCTTTAGCTTGGGTTATACTGATAATTTCATCCAGGGTTATTCCTGGATGGAACAACTGCTACGCTAATTGTCTTATTGTTTCTATGTTTCTGCCACGGGATTAACATCCCGTGGTAGCTAGGAATTACACAAGCTTCAGTCTGGATCCAACCCTTAAACGATCTGAGATGACCGAACACCTGAGAAGAGATGATGACAACCCCTCGGAGGACCTCAGAGGAAGCCATCCATCAGCGATTATACTGACTTAACAAAAGTCTGCCATAAATGGAGGATCAGCACCTAAAGACAACCTCTACAGCCCTGAACGTCAGCGGAGTCTAGGACACATAGATGAGCCCCAGAGACAGATCTCCAGTGAGGAACTCGTCACCTAGACATCCATCGGGTAAAGACCACTGGAACCAGTGGACTGCTTACACTCTGACTTTGCTGCAGTTGGAACAAACTACTGGTTTGTCTGGCCAGAGGGGAACTGGCCCCCGACTAAGCCTGGTTTCTCCCAAGGTTTTTTCTCCATTCTGTCACCGATGGAGTTTTCGTTCCTTGCCGCTGTCGCCTCTGGCTTGCTTAGTTGGGGAATCTTCATTTCCAACAATATCATCGACTTGATTGCACAAATATTATTTAAACTGAACTGAGCTGGACAATGCCATCACTAAATTCTATAATGAAATGCATTCAGCTGAAAATTGAGTGTTAAATCCTATCATTTTACATTATTGACACAACTTGCCTATTTTGATACTGTGCAGTGCTTTGTTACAATTTGTATTGTTAAAGGCGCTATATAAATAAAGGTGACTTGACTTGACTATACTGTATTGCACATTTAATTTTATTGCACATTTTACTCTTAATTTTTTCTTATTATTTTTTTTTTACCTATATTTATATATATTATCTTGTGTTGTGTTACATATTTTGCGGTCCATTGAGCGGACCTGTCCTGATTTACATTTCACTACTGATTATATTCTGTATAATTGAGTACGTGACGAATAAAAAAACCTTGAACTTGAATTGAAAAAAAAATAGACATGTTTCCAAACAGGTTTCCATATATTAACATGGGCTCTGCTTATTATCATGGGCTGGAAGACTTTATTATACAACATCAAAAAATGTCCCGCTTCAGCTTTAAAGACTTTCCCGTAAAGAAGAGGCATTGAAGATGTACCTGGACTCCTCTAATGAAAGCCTATGTTGAGTCGGTGAATGAAAAGCATCAGTGGTTGGTTTTGACCGTTTGGCACGGCACCCAGAGGAAATCAGAGAGAGCTGGAAGACACAGACACTGATGATGTGTCTATCAGCAGATTAACACACTCATTAATCACTATAGGAGCCATATCCTATCATTTGCACACAAAGTGAAGCTGACAGCAAGTGCCCGTAAACCTGTCCAAAGTCCTAATCTGATTACGGTCCGCCCAGCATCTGTGCTTGTGACAGAATGAAGAAGACAGACTGTTCATGCGTATAATACACACCCAAATCTGTATTTAGAAAGGTGTCACTCAGTTTGGCTTTTGATGACAATATTTGGTGGCATATAATAATATTTGATCAACTAATCAGGCAGCCGTTTGGATGCAGCTGATTCTTTAATTAAGGGGAAAACATGCATTTTTTTATGCATACCTTAAATCTTTTTGCTGTCTTTTTAATTACTCCTTAATATAACGTGCTCTATTTTTTACTCTTGCATTATTTTACCAATACACATCTATTTATTCGTTATTGGCATCAAAGCAATAGTGTTGACTTTCCAGCAGCTGTCAGTATATAGAAATTCTGCCTGAAACTAAATCAAATTAAAGCCATACCCAATATTTATCAACATAATTCATAAGTCAATACAGAAAATTTTAAATCCACATCAGACTCTTTGAAAACTGGCTATTTTCTTTTATGCCAAAAATCATTAGGATATTAAGATCATGTTCCATGAAGATATTAGTAAATTGTCTTCTGCAAATATATCAAAACTTAATTTTTGATTAGTAATATGCATTGCTAAGAACTTAATTTGAACAACTTTAAAGATGATTTTCTCAATATTTAGATTTTTTTGCACCCTCAGATTCCAGATTTTCAAATATTGTCCGATCATAACAAACCATACATCAATGCAAATATTATTTATTCAGCATAAATAAATGTATAACTCTCAATTTCCAAAAATGTATCCTTGTGACTGGTTTTGTGGTCCAGGGTCACATATGATAGACAACACTATAAATACAGTACAGCTAGATCTAAATCGGGAAAATCACATGTATTATTGTTTTGAGTTGTCATATTGTCATATTGTCCAGGCCTAAACTTTCTCTATGATAAAACACTAAAACATTATAGATAAAATTATGACTTTCTGTGAAGCTGCTTTGAAACAATGTGTAGCTCTGTCAAACATACTTAGAAACAAATTAGAAATTATTATCCAATTAGATCTGTATTCTATGATATTAGAAGTAAATGATAATCAAATGTACATTATATGTGACCCTGGACTACAAAACCATTCATAAGGGTCAATTTTGGGATTTATATATCATCTGAAGCTTAATAAATAAGCTTTAACAAATTAAATACATTTAATAAATAAATTCAACTATTTGAAAATCTGGAATCTGAGGATGCAAAAAAATCTAAATATTGAGAAAATGATCTTTAAAGTTGTTTAAATGAAGTTCTTAGCAATGCATATTACTAATCAAAAATTAGGTTTTGATATATTTACGGTAGGAAATGTACAAAATATCTTCATGGAACATGATTTTAATGTCCTAATGATTTTTGTCATAAACAAACATTTATAATTTTGACCCATACAATGTATTTTTGGTTATTGCTACAAATATACCCCAGCGACTTAACACTGCGTTTGTGCTCCAGGGACACATATGAAGTAATTTTTCTTTGACTTAGTTTTTCATGTAACACAGATGAAAGAGTTTGATGAGTGACGGCCATGAGTCGGTTTGTCTGAGCCTCATATGAATCCGAAAGCAACAAAGCGTTTTCTTTCCTCTGAGCAGAAGAACAGATTCAGGACGTGTTCGAGTGCAGATGCTCCCGATCACACCGTGTTTATCTGCGGCGGGCCGTGACAGGGGACGGAGGCCGAGCGAAGCTGCCACTCACACTCTACCTGACATCGCTCTGCAGATGGGGCAGTCCCTCAGGTGAAGCCCGCCAAACACTTGCCATTAATCATTGCATAAAGCTCGCCCAGAGGGAGAACCCAAGGTTAGCCATCATTTGGAGCTAAATTGAGTGAAAAATAGCTCTGGCAATGGGACGACTGTGTCGCTGTCCCCAGAGGGCCCCCGCCAAGTGTGAAAACAGCTCTATCCAAGCAGCTAAGTAATCTGTCAGTTAGTTAAAGACATCATAATTCATTTAGCCTAATACAGCCCAGAGTGATCACAGACGTGTCTGTTTGCTCTGGGATTGTACTGCATTTATCTTCTTTATTTCCCTGCGTGTCCTTTGACAGCACTCAGATGCATCATCTCGATTGATGAATGAATTTTCATCTAAACAGTGGGTTATGTCTGTAAACAGCTGGCCGGGATTCTCTTAAAAAAAATAACCAAATAAACATTTGTACAATTTAATACAAGAGCAGCTGCACACAACAACATGACATTTTATCAAGATTTTAGGTTAAAATATATATGAATGTTTAAAGATTATGGGGTGTGTATTTTGAGTGCTGTGACAGGTCATCATTTCTTTTATGAATACACATATATATAGTCAGGTCCGTATATATTTGAACACAGCTACTTTTTTATTATTTTAGCTGCTGACCAAAACATATTAAAGTAACAGTTATATAATTAATCTGGGCTTAAAGTGCACACTCTGAGCTTTAGTTTGAGGGTATTTAAATCAAAAGTGGAGGACAGATTAAGGAATTATAACTCTTTAATAAGTACCTTCCCCCTTTTTCAAGGGTCCATAAGTAATTGGACAGTTCACTCAAATGCTGTTTCATGGACAGATGTGGGCTATTCCTTCATTATATCTTCATCAGTTAAGCAGGTAAAAGGTCTGGAGTTGATTCTAAGTGAGCCATTTGCATTTGGAAGCTGTTGCTGTGAACCCACATCATGCGGTTAAAGGATCTCTCCATGCAAGTGAAACAGACAATTATTAGGCTTCAAAATCAAAACAGATCCATTAGAGAGATTGCAGGAACATTAGGAGTGGCCAAATCAACAGTTTAGTACATTCTGAGAAAACAAGAGCCTGGACGTCCACGGAGAACAACAGTGGTGAATGATCAGAGAATCTTCTCCATGTTAAAGAAACACCCTTTAACCACATCCAGCCAAGAGAAGTACACTCTCCAGGAGGTAAGCGTGTCACTGTAAAAGTCTACAATCAAGAGAAGACTTCACGAGAGCAAATACAGAGGGTTCACCACAAGGAGCAAACAAGGCCTGGTTTGACTTTGCTAAAAAAAAAACATCTAAAAAAGCCAGAGCACTTCTGGAAAAGCATTCTTTGGATGGCTGGAATTAAGATCAACCTGCAACAGAATGATGGGAAGAAAAAATGGAAATGGAAAAGGCTTGGAACAGCTCATGATCGATACAACATCATCTGTGAAACACGGTGGAGGCAGTGTGATGCATGGCTTCCAGTGGCACTGGGTTACTGGTGTTTAGTGGTGAGGTGACTGAAGACAGAAGCAACCGGATTAATTCTGAAGTATATAGAGATATACTCTCTGCCCAGATCCAGCCAAATGCAGCAAAGTTGATTGGACGGTGCTTCATAGTACAAATGGACGATGACCCAAAACATCCCTCAAAAGCATCCCAGAAGTTTTTGAAGGTAAAAAAGTGCATAATTCTGCAATGGCCAAGTCACTCTCCTGATCTCAACCCGATAGAGCATGCATTTCACTTGCTGAAGACAAAACTAAAGGCAGAAAGACCCACAAATAAACAACAACTTAAGTCATCTGCAGTAAAAGGCCTGGACAGCATCACAAAAGAGGAAACCCAGTCTTTTGTGACGCCCATTAGTTCCAGACTTAAAGCAGTCATTGCCTGCAAATAGTTCTCAACAAAATATTAAATCATTTTTTTTTAATGATTATATTTATTTGTCCACTTACATTTGAGCCCCTGGGGGGGGGGGGGGGGGTTGTGTATAAAAATGGTTGTAATTCCAAAGCATATTGTTATATTTTTGTTCAACCCGTTGAATTAAAGCTCCATCAAAATGTATTTACATTTTTTTTTACAGATTACAAATATATGGCTGTTATGCAACAGTTCAATAAGGTAATTCACATAAACTGACTAAATCCCATGCATTGTTTTCTCTGCCAAAAAAACAGAATAGTTTTGAGCATTGAGTCAGAGTACATGTAGTCTAGATCACTATGGGATGGACGCAGACAGGCAGAATGAACATGCTAGGAACGCCCTTCTGATAATACATTTAGAGCAGCGCAACTGCTGTTTAACTGTGCAATATACAGTAGAATGGCCTAAAATGTCTCAAGTTCAATTATTAAACAATCAAATCAGATCTCTTTATTGTCCCACACCATGTACACGAGTGTACCATAACATTCTTAGTTGCAACATGGCAGTATAAACAACGAGATGTAAACACAATAGACAATATACATTAATAACAATATACACGTTTTACACAATATTCACAGTATTCACAAGGAATACACAGTATGAGCTTACATATATTACAGCTGTATGAAGTTGCAGTAATTCATATTAAATTAAATATTTCTTTAAATGTAGTTTGACTAAGCAAATTCATAAAATCTTTGTGATATGAAATTCGAAAAAGTGCTAACTCTCACTCAGTTATTATTACCTAAAAATAAAACTATTAAAAATGGTTACTGATAAGTAAAATAGAGCTGAAATAAAATCTAAATGTTACATAAAAACAATTTTTTACTTAAATGACAATTAGAAATGTGGCCTTGGCAACGAACTGAAATAAAGAAGTTGATGTTGTAGTGGTACAAATTTAAATAATAATAATGAAAATATAATGTTAATGCCATTGATAAAGTTACTGAAACTTTAAAAGTAAAATTAAAACTGAAAATATTAAAAAAGCTAATTTAAAATATTAATAATGCTATAAACAACAGAACGTTCAACAGAAGTAACATCTACTGGGAGCTGTGCAGTGCAATGCTGAATCAGAGGACATGCTTTTATTATATTTTTTATAATTTTTCTTTGGTATTTTCTCACTTTACAAAGTCTGTGTCACGTTCTCTTCCAGCCTCTCTCTATTTATATTAATCTGCAGTAAATGTATAGCATGACTGCCTGAGGCACATTTACTGCATGTGACTATAATTAGATGCAAAGTAAACATACATCTCACAGTTCTGGTTTCAGATGTGTTGCATCAGAGTGTATTTGACAAAACCAGACTAAAGTAGGCCTGTGCTGTAAGTATGTCATTTTTGATGTTCTTCTTTGGTGTTTCCAAGCGCACTAAAGAGGCCGTCATGATTCTGCCCGCTGTCTCCTCGGGGGAAATGAGCCCAGGCTGTTCTCCATGCAAGCGGATTAGGGGAAGCTGTCTGGAAACATGATTTATGACTGTGGGGACTGGGCCGCTCAATGGCAGAGCCTGCTGTATGGACACTTTAGTTATTGTCAGCAGTGACAACACCATGAGCCCTGGGGCAAGCTGTAGCAAGCCCTTTACAATATTCAACATAAGTGCGACTGAATAACTATTCAGCTAATCTGACAGTCTTCTGAAGAGACTACGTAAACATTGACATACGCTATTCTGATTCGCTGTTAATGATTCATCTAAAAGACAAAGAAAGTCTTTGGAATGTCTTGTTCTTATTTTAAAAAACAACGATAATAAAAAAACACGCATTAGATATTTATAGTTTATTTATTTATCGATACATTTTATGGTTACAATTATTTAAGTTAGTGTTACAGTGTAATTACACAAACAAGTGCTGAGTAGTATGAATTAGCAACATGTACTTTCTATAGGGGTTAGGTTTTGTTATGCATAATATGCTGTTATATTAAGTATACATGTAACATCTGTAACAAGAACGCTGTAAAATAAAGTGTTATCCATTTATTGCTCAAAGGTTGCTCTTTGATAGTTTAAAAATCATTGCAAAAAATGGTTTATAAAAGTGTTCTTTGCATAATTTGTTTGCAGAGTCTATTGTCTATTGCAGTGGTATAAATTCATATATGTGGCCCTGGAGCACAAAAGCAGTGTTAAGTCGCTGGGGTATATTTGTAGCAATAGCCAAAAATACATTGTATGTGTCAAAATCTTCTTTCTGCACTCAACGGAGGCGGTCGCATTTTTTCTCTCCCCGTCTTTCCCTTATCTTCCCTGCTTGCTCTCTCGTCTCGTCTCGTCTATTCGTCTATGTGAGACTCTCCGCACTGCTCTCCAAACTGAAAAATCATGGATCTGATCAACTGGTCTCTCAACGCAATTGACACCATTTCTCGACGAGAAGCTTGGGTTCGGGGGGAAACTGCCCTGCCGGAACGTCGCAGCTGGCTACACGATGGACGCGTGGGAGAGGTGGCGCTCTTTCCGTGGATGAAGATATTGTTTCTTCTGCTGATTGGATTAGGCTTAGAAGAATTCAGAAAACGGAACAGCTGTCCAAAGCCTCACAAAGCCGCCTTCATGATTGAAGCAGTGGGCAGAGCGGTCAGCATTGAGACTGGGACTATTAACAATATGGATTACATCACGGAGAAGCTCATGGCTTTTGCAAAGGAAAATTGATGGTTTTGGAGACCAGAATGGACAAAGAAGAGTTGAATTGGAATGCGGCTACTCGCCCCAAGACTAAACAATGCAATCTTATCTTTTTCGGCTTCCTTGTACCAGCACTGGCCTCGGCCAGGCCGCTGTAAAATCTACCCTGGAAGAGCACTGCAGTGAGACGCTCTTGGTTCCTCCCCCATTGTACAGACACCTGCTGATTACGGACACACACACACACACATACACACATATATGCTTCCCCACCCCCGTACGCCTCCGTCGCTTTATACCGCCAGCCTGAAAGCGGGTCTGTGACCAGCGCTAAACTAGGACCGGATGGCTGCTTGCCGGATGGATTACTACCCTGTTGTAAAGTCGTGTGTCTATGGTGTAAGTGCTTTTGTGCTGAGGTGTTTTTCCAGCTCTCATGTACTCCCCAAGGAGCATAGTCTGGGGGTTATTTTTTTTCTCCTCCCCTTCTCATGTTATGCTGTATTTTTCTTAAAATCCCTGTTTCCTGTCTTGTCTACCCCCTTGTCTGTATGTTGTGTATGTACGGACAGGTTGACGGCTAATTTCGTGTACTTGTGACTAGTGACATAAAGGGCGACAAAAATTTAGAATTAAGTAAAAATCATATTCATTAAGGTTGTTACTCTTTGTATAGATCTATGTTCATTGGGCTGTAAAGAAGCTGCTTTAAAGAGTGGGCTGCCATGAGATGTAGGCTAGGGCCGTCGTCCCATTTTTTCCGTGGCGTTTTATTATGTGTCAGTCAGATTCTATTTGAGCACTTAGTGACAATAGAAGGTCACCGTTTCCCTCTCTGATCTCGGAGCTGCTATTGTGGCTGCGAGTGTAATTAATAGGCTGTGGAAGATGAGCGTGCCCTTTGTTTGTGTTCTGTCTGTTTGTTCTCACTCCCCCATAGTCAAGGGCACAACATGGGTGCTCATCTATCAAAGGGGGCATTCCTTTACCTGCATGCCTTTGATGGCCATCTAAAGAGACAGCTCACGAGTCCATTTATCAGCCATGGCATATGCTGACCCCACCTTGCTGAGTTCTAGTAAGCCTATAACCTCACCGATCGCCTTGCGGAATAATTATTAATCCGGTCAGATTGTGCTCTGGCTTTATGGTTGTGTGAGGTCATTTCGCTGAGGTCATTGAAAGGGGACACAGTGGGAATGGGACAAACTTCTCAGTTTCGGGGCAAAAGAAGCTGGATATGTGAAAAATAAAGCAAGGCGACTTTGATCCCACCAGTGGTCATCGAGCGTGAAGAACGATTGGATTTCAAATGCAGGACAACAGTGAACAAAAACTACTGGAATACAGTTGCATTACAAACAAAATATTAAACCATTTGGCATTTATTTGAAAGAAGCGCAACATTGTTTGCCAGGTTCAAAATGAACTATTTGTAGACTTCTGGCTGTCACACTTCATCAGTTGTTGCTCTACTAGGACGCCGGTCAGGTCTGGCAAAAATGGTTCATAAAAGTGTAGTTTGCAGATTTTGTTGTCTAATGCAATGCTATTAAATCATATATAATTCTTAAATTTAACTATATCAATCTTGGGGCCACTATACCCACATTTCAAAAACTGATTTTAAAACTCAGGGGCACACAAATCTTATGTAAAGAGTGGCCGAGCAACATAACCTGGGAACCAATGGATTAAGCGTGCACTTGCCCTCATAAAAGCGCTATCGGTGAAAAACAAGCCAATTTATGCCGCTCGCTCATTGTGATCTGAGGAGGCTTTGTTTGCCACTTCACAAGGCATATTCTAAAGATGTTTAGGTCCTGTAGAACATAAATCAGGACCTGGTCTTTGCGGTCCCTTTAAGGGCTGGCTCTAGATCATATTCGCTGAGGGCCAGGGCCACTTGTGAATGGTCAGTCTAGGAAGCAGACACTAGCGGGTGGTCTGCCACATAAGGGTTAAATATGGTTCAATCCACAGTGCTCTCAAAGCCAGCTGTTGTTAAAAAAGTAAGTTATGTTGGCTCTATATCTCGTCTCGTAGTCAGAAAATGACAAATGTGGCAAGGGAACGCATTGCTGTCCTGAAATTGAACTTCATGCATGAGTGCAAAATGTCGCCATCTCTGTTTTCCCTAAATTTATGATCCACCTTTCCAAAGCAAAGAGTTTGTCTTTAAAAGTACATGATGCTTTTAATAATGATGTCTCATAGGCAAATTGAAATGATTATGCCGTCAAACAATTTTTTTAAAGTTACAGTTAAGTTAGGATCATAACATTATATATTATTATACTATAAAGTAACATTAGTTAATGTATTCTGAACGTGTATAAATTAACACAGACCAATAGTATATTTATAAATCGTAACACTACAATAAGGTGCCATTTATAAACATTAGTTAATGTATTAAGTAACATGAACAAACAATGAACAATACATTTATTACAGTATTTATTCTTCTTTGTTAACATTGGTTTATAACAATACAATCTTTCATTGTTAGGTCATGTTAGTTCGCAGTGCATTAACTAATGTTAACATACACAACTTTTTTTCAATAATGCATTACTAAATGCTGAAATTAACATTAACTAAGATTAATAAATTCTGTAGAAGTATTGTTCAGTCTTAGTTCATGTTTACTAATGTTGTTAAAGTCTCGGTTATGTATGTAACCGAGATGTCACGTCAGATGACCGACGAAATTGGGATCTCGCCAGAGAGACCAATCCACTTTGAGTGTAACTAAAAGCTCTGAGTTCTATCCACGTGCTGTCGCAGTGCGCATACAGGACAGCTAGGGCTGGGTCTGCCTCCTCCAGGAGCAGCACTTGCAGGTTCACCACCTGGTCCCTGAAGGGTGTGGTAGGAACCTTGGGCACGTAGCCGGACCGTGGTCTCAGTGTTGTACTGGAAACAGCAGGCCGAAACTCAAGGCACGATTCCTCAAATGAAAATACCTGCAGGTCCCCCATTCTCTTGATTGAGGCCAATGCAGTCAGGAGTAGGGTTTTCATAGAGAGAAACTTCAACTCAACTGACTGAAAAGGCTCAAAGGGGGCAGTTTGTAGGGCTCTTAGCACCAATGCCAAATTCCAAGAGGGTAGGGAGGGAGGCCTAGGAGGATTTAGCCTCTTGGCCCCCCTAAGAAACCTGATGACCAGATCGTGCTTCCCCATCGATCTCCCCTCTATCGGGGTCGTGGTGGGCAGAAATAGCAGCCAACGTAAACCTTAAGGGTGGAGGGGGCAGCCTACGCTCCAACCCTTGCTGCAGGAAGGACAGCACGGCTCTGATCGAACATCTCTGGGGGTTCTCACTGGTGAGAGGAACACCATTCGATGAACAGGTTCCACTTCAGCTCATAGGCCCGTCTTGTGGATGGTGCTCGTGCTGAAGTGATAGTGAGAGCTACCTCCTGAGGTCAGGTAGAGGAGCCGGTGCCAGGGGTTCCCCGTCTCTGAGAAAGCAGATGAGTCAGCCAGGGAGGGGCTAGGAGCATGACAACCAGGTCCTGCTGGGCCACGGACCTATATTGCGTGTCTGTGCTAGTAGGCTCATTGGGGGGAACGCATATTCGCGCAGGCCCTGGGGCCAGCTGTGTGCCAGTGCATCCGTGCCAAGCGTTGCCTCGGATAGGGAGTAGAACCACTGGCAATGGGCGATTTCTGGAGATGCAAAGAGGTCTACCTGAGCAACTCCGAACCGACTCCAAATCAGCTGGACCGCCTGGGAATGGAGTCTCCACTCCCCAGGAAGTGCCGCTCGAGACAGCTCATTGACCTGATTGAACACTCCTGGGATGTGGATGGCACAAAGCGACCTTAGATGCTTCTGACTCCAGAGGAGGAGGTGGCGGACGAGTTACGACATGCGACGGTAGCGTAAACCGCATTGCCGATTGATATTCGCCCATACGGACCAGAACAAGGCGCCCTCTGAGGCAGCTCAGGGCCAGAAGTACTGCTAGCAACTCAAGGCAATTGGTATGCCAACGCAGTTGGGGACCCGTCCATATCCCTGACACAGCGTGCCCGTTGTACGTGGCTCCCAAGCCGGTGGCCGACCATCCGTGAATGACACAGCATGCCTGGATACCTGCTCCAGGGGTATTCCTGCCCGAAGGAACAAGGGATGTGAAGGCAGAACCTTCACAGGCTGAAGAAGGCAGAACCTTCACGGGCTGAACGTTCTGCGGCAGGCCGGTGTAATCTAAACCCGGTGACTACCGCATTGCCATGCCCACCTCGGGACTCAGCCAAAAAGCCAGTGCTGAGGCAGTCTCATTTGGAGCAGACCAAGCGGAACTATTGCCGCGGCTGCAGCTATATGACCCAGGAGCCTCTGAAAGAGTTTCAGTGGGACCGCTGTCCTGCCTGACAAAGTCTTGAGGCAGTTCAGCACCGATTGAGCATGTTCCTGGGTGTCTGGCTGACCGAATCTAACTCTAACCCGAGAAAAGATATCCTCTGCATTGGTACGAGTTTGCTCTTTCCCTAATTGACCCAAAAACCCAACTGGCTGAGGTGCCGGAAAGGCAGGAGATTGTACTGACATCCCCGACCCTCAAACGCAAATCGCATGAAAGCACGCATCCTTGATTAAAGTGAATCGGATGCCCTTGAACCTGGGGGAACGCCGGGCGAACTGAATCGCATAGTCGAGTCTGATGGTCCACAGGAGCCACCGAGGCGGACTGGGGAGCGCTAACCAGGCTCCGAGAGACCGTGCCAGTGGGACCAATGGGACCACCGACATACCCGCGGAGGGGCAGCGAGGTGGAACACAGGGACCTGTTATGGCCTATACCTGTTATGGCCTGGCCTCTGACGGCACCGGGCGGGGTCTGGGTGTGTAGTGTAACACTCACCTGATTCCTCCTCGTGCGGGAGGAACACAGGAACCCGGCTTGAGGCTTGTGACAGCCCGGCGTGTGATGACTTGAAGCGGGGACTCGAGTGCTACAGCCCTAACTAGGTTCCACAAATGGGCAAGAGGGGTGCTTTTGGGCAACGAGGTAAGCGATCCCGTGATGCACAGTTTTCCTCTTGAGACCCAGAGACTGAGGAAACTGCTCTTTCACTGATGTTTTGGGTACCGCTGGCTGCCAACAAAACAAAACTAAACAAAAGATTCTCCCCCCGGCCCTCCTTCAGGGGAGGGAGTGGTGCACTCACCATCTCCCGACGAGCAGTCTCCTTTATCTCTGGGTTGCCCATCTTAGGTCCTCTTGCACCTGCGTTTACCGCCAGGTTTGGCGGGGGCCTGGACGGGCTGGCTGTCCTGCCCGCGACCGGCTCCACGGCGCTGCCTGGTGGAAGGCAGCTGCGGCAGCGTGGGAGTGGGGGAGGCCGCAGGGGGGCGCCCATGGCAACGAGCAGGCTGAGAGGCTGCAGCCGGGGCGGAAGCAGTAGGTTTCCACAGATGCATGATGTGTCTGATCGCCCTCAATCTTCTTCTGTGCTGCCGAGAACTGCTGGGCAATGCTCTCGACAGCGTCGTCGAAGAAGCCGGTCTGTGACACGGGAGCATTCAGGAACTGTACCTTCTCCTGATTCTTCATGTCAGCGAGACGCACAGCCAGTTCAACTTCCGGGGCTTTGGCTTGATGGACCTGCTGAAGCCACCTCCCCACATGCTCTATAAGCTGCCAGATGGGGGCGCTGAGAACCAGCACAACCTCCACCGAGTACCGTGTACACCAAGCGGCTCCAATCGAGGGTGGTGAGGGGGGAGGAGCCAAAATCTGTTTCGTGAAAGGTGCCTTCCAGCTTGTGGCTCCTCATGACTTCCGGAGAATGATGGACGGGGGCGCTGAGAACCAGCACAACCTCTACCGAGAAACCACTCATCCAGCCTCGAAGGATCGGATGCGGTGGAGGATTCCACACGAGCCTGACATTCTCGGCGGCCCAGGAAAGCATAGCCGTCATCTCTGGTCTTCAAAAACAAAAACATAATTGAATATCACTGAATCACGATAACTAACTATTGGAGGTTTCCACTGTTTTCCACTTTTTTACAGTGTTGTAGTATAAGTTTTAGTATACATTAGGACACAAAAACACAAATCTGTTTTTATTTCATGATATTTAATGCATGAACCAATTATTGTGAAATGCTACAGATGTTTTTTGAGTGTAATTGCATAGCATCTGTATATGTGCTAAGTGCTGGGAAATGTGTGAAGCAAGGATCTGTACTGGTCAACACCCACTTTCCCTCCTAAGCACTGTCTTCTGTTGTCAAACAGCCAGCGAGAGCACCGACCCCATTGATCACCCTGACAAAGTGTCTAATGGCTATTCCCACACAGACAAGATGCACATCCAGCAGGTACATCGCCATGGCTACGGAGCAGCACTCCAGAGCGAAGAGCGGCCCAAATCAGGAGGAGACACTAAAGGCCGCCACTCACCTTTGACATGGCCTCATGAATGCGAGTTTGTTTTCCGATTGCTACGGTTCATCTTCACGTGGAGGCGGACAAACAGCGGTAAACAGGCAGCTAGCGGCTCAAAGACAGAACAGAAAGGCCGGGTCCCCGCTTCAGCTGTGTTCACATGAGAATCAATCTGTTTTGAGTCTTTGAAGAGAGCCGAGAATAAAGGAATAACAGGGGTCTGCTCTGAAAGGAAAACAAGAAATGAGGCTGAGCAAACCTCTTGCCCTGGCTAGTGCATTTCTCCGTTTGGACACTTATATGAGACATTATTTGTGTAATAAATGAATCATTCATGTTTCCAGTGACGTTCTTTCAGTAGTTCTGGAAAACATTTTTAATACAAAACGTTAGATTGAAGATGGGACCAGTAGTTTTAACTAACGCTTCCACAATTTCCAAAGAAGTATTTCATAGTTGCACCTGCTAACCATAAAACACAATACAATTGCAAAGTGTAACAGGAAAACACCTGTGAAAATTCCCTTATTAACACAGTATATTGGACCTGATTTTTACAGACTTTTTATTAGAGTGCATCGCTCCACTATTTTTAATTGTTTTTCTTTTCTGCTGACATATAATAATTGTACATACTAAAATAATAAAAATAATAGAAAAAAAATCAATATTTAATCTCTAATCATTTATTTGGCAAGTAGCCATCTATTATGCACTAATATTCATTAATGGAAATTAATCCAATCTGATTTCAGATTCTGAAAGTTATGTTTATAGGCTAAAACTAGTCAGGAAAAGCTTTTTAGCAAGTATGATGTGAGACATAAATAAACATGCACATTCGTAACACATGCATGTGCACAAAGCATTTTTAATTCTGATTGAATAAAATAGTTTAGAGTAGATTTAAGGGTTTATTTAGCTAAAATGTTGCTGTCAAGCAGACCAGATTATGATCTACACCTTTTCTTTCAATTGGATCTACACCTTTTCTGATTCAATATGGATTCAGATATATAGTATATATATCTGATCAATATCATTCAGATATATAGTATATGTATATATATATTTATTTATTTTTTAACGTAGTGTCATTCAAAAATACAGAGAAAATCAATATACGAAATTCCTTCATATTAACAGTATGATGGTCCCTATTTTTGATGTTTTTTTATAGAGTATCACTCCACGGTCTCTTTTTTTCTCAAATAATAAAACCATTTCAATCAATATTTAATCTCCTTTTATTTATTTAATCTTTTTGGCAAGCCATCTAATACCCTTCACGTCGAAGGTCCTCATCCCCCGTCTGGGTTTATTTTGCACTAATGATCAACTGATTGTATATAATCTCTGTTTTGTATTTTCGTGTAAATTCAGAAGCAGAAATATTAGTCTCTCAGATTGCAGCCTGTGTTTCAGGCGACCCGTCACTCGTTCCTCCAGGCTGTGAGGTTTCAAGGCTTTGGGGCAATAAACAGTCGTCAGGCGCTGTAGTCTGATTGAAAGGAATGTTGTTTTGTTTGTCTTCCACTCTGAAGGAAAACGCTGATTTCTGTCACGAGAGAGCACAGAGACAATGAGAGGTGGAGAGAAACACTTTTTCAGCCTTTTTTTTATTTCAACGCCAACACGCTCAGACAACAGCGGCCTTTCAGCTAATTAAGCTGTTTTAAAGAGGGCTGGTCGACCAGTGACATCTTGGTGGGGTATTGGGGAGTCAATGGGGCGGTACAGAAGGGGAGACATTTACGGGGTCGGCTTTTCCCATTGTTTCCAACCTGGCAGGATCTTTTCTACTTGGCCGCCTCTGCCTCAGTGACCTGTACAATGACAAGAATGCAAAGGGTAAACTCTGTGTTCGCCACAAAGGGGACAATTGCAGAATAAAAATTTCACGCTGCTGGGCAATGCCTCTTCTCTGCCAAGATTCCACAGATATTTCAGTCCAACAAAACTTCATGGTGCTTGGAAAAACATGGACCTCTGGTTTTGGCCTCGCATGTTGTTTTGTCTTAGTAGTATGTTGATGAAAGGACGTGCTTTTGTTATTGAGAAAACTAGCAAGTGTTTTCTGCATCTTGCAATGCTCGAGGTCAGACTTTAGTCTATTTGTGATTTATGCTAAAAAGAAATATCACTGTGAAATACTTCTGGGAAGATCCTGACTGGATAATGGAGTACTAGTTATATGCAGTAACAGCAATGACTCAAAACAACTAGCAAATGTTGTGTATTTGGCCATGCACACCTATAGAGGTCGACTACTCCTTCATGAATCCCCCATTAAACTCACACTGTCAGGAGTCTCACTAATACATATTTTTAATGAAACAACTGTCTACTAAAAGCAATGAAACATTGCAGAAGGGGTTGCTGCATATACTGAAATTGCTCAAATTGCCGCTGCATAGACTAAATTGCCTTTTAGCAGTGATTTTATTCACAATAAAGCAGGCACTTTCTTTACAGCTTAAATATACTAATTTGAAACAAGAATTCATAGCTAAATAATAGAGCAGTTGAGTTTAACTAATTTCTTATAAAATGGAAAGTTTTGATTCAGACCCACATTTAAACCCAAAATACATACATTGGTGATCAGTTTAATTCAGTAACACTTTAGAATAGAACGAGTTTTACCTGAACAAACTCCCAGTTTGCTGCTTATTAACAGTTAGTGCGGTAGTTGTTACGTTTAGATATGGGGTGGATTAGAGGTCTAAAATATAGTCTTGCAGAATAAGGCATTAACATGTGCTTTATAACTACTGATATGCTAGTAATATGCATGCTAATAAGCAACTATACTTTTGAGAAGTGGTCCTTAAAGCTCCCATATTGTACACTTTTCTGGGGTTTTATTTTAGGTGTTGATGTCCTTAAGAATATATATCTGCGGTATAAGTACCAAAAATAATCTCAATATATTTTTACAGCTCTTTTCTCGGGAGCTCAAACTGACAATTTATATAGAATAATTTGTAATTGCATATACAGTGTTGTGATTAATTGTGGCTGGAATAATGTAGCTGTAAAATAGTTGCCTGCTGAAATTTAAATGTTTTTACATCTTCATCATGACTAGATAAACACGGTGAGTTTGTCTTTACTATACATGTTATCAGTGTTGGGGAAAGTTACTTTTAAAAGTAACGCATTACAATATTGGGTTACTCCCTAAAAAAGTAACTAATTAATTTACTTAGTTACTTTTTATGGAAAGTAATGCGTTACGTTACTTTTGCGTTACTTTTGCGTTACTTTTTAAATATGAGCAGGACTTGATTGTTTGTTTTTAATACAAGAAGTCCTATTTATAGCAAATGTAAAAGCCTTTCACACCAAAAAATTGTAATGAATAAACCTCAGGCTGAAGGAAGAGTAAATCACGTCTGTACAGTAGAACGGATGAGAAGAAGGTTCAACAATCTTCAGCAATAAAAAAAAACGAAGCACAATTGTTAGTTTATCTAAAGTAATTTTTGCTTATTAGTATGGTTGAACTGGATCATCAAAGGTCAGCAGCAAACAAATCGGCTAATAAAATGAGATTAGATATATTTGTGTTGTTTAACATATTTAATTATTGCAGGTTTACGTCATATTCTGAGTTTGCATTTCACTGTTTTAATTCATTTTGATGAATACTGAATCTGTTTTGTGCGAGTGGGATGAATTAATGCACATTCACATTTAGTTTAGATTAGATCTACAGTAAGATCATGTTCACAAGGCGCACTGTCAGTCAATAAATGGAAAAAAAGTAACTCTGATATTTTCTAGTAAATTAAAAAGTAATGCGTTACTTTACTAGTTACTTGAAAAAAGTAATATTATTACGTAACTCACATTACTTGTAATGCATTACCCCCAACACTGCATGTTAGACGTGATCCACCTCATAGTAACAATCCTGTCAGATCGTCCATCCTTTGAGTGAGAGTGTAACATTATAGGTCAGCCGTTGTTTTTTATGGTTTACGGGGACTCTCCATTGGCATAATGGTTTGTATACTGTACAAACTGTATGTGCTGTTGCCCTACACCTAAATTTAGCCCTCACAGGAGACTTTGCATTTCTACCTTCTCCCAAAAAACATCATATCCATGTCATTATACAAATTTGTGTCCTCATAAACCACATAAACATGCACACACAGAGAGAGATTGAATTGATTTATTTCCCAAATTGCATTGACTGCTCTAAAATATGAGACACCAAGTTTGAGACACAGCTATTTTATTTCCTATTTAGGTTCATGTATATGCTTTTTTGTATTAACTGTTAGATTATCTTTAATAAAGTAATTTAAATAGTTACACTACTTTACATTACATTTTAAATAAAGTAACTTGTAATCTGTAACCTGTTACATTTACAAAGTAAACTTCCCAACACAGATAAAAACCCACCAGCACTGCAGTAAATAAATCTCAGTGAATAACAATAAAAATTCGCCTGTTAACTACTGTAGCCAAACAAGGTCAGACATCACTAAACGATACTAGAGAGGACAGCAGAACAGAGCATTCAATCATTCAGCATAAACTTATAAAACATGTCATTTAAAAAAGTATGTAATTGGTTGCTTTTGATATTAAATGATAACTTACTGGGATCATACCTCATTACCTAATCTACAGTAAATGATCTATTCTTACAGTACGCCACGAAGTAACGACAATCCTCATGTTGTTTCCAGACCCGTAAGACCTTCTTCAGAACACAAATTAAGATATTTGTGATCAAATCCGAGAGTTTTCTGACCCTCCGTAGACAGCAACACAACTCAAATGTTCCCAGACACAGAAGCATGCTGAACCTAAACACCGCTGATTATGTTGATTGCGTTCTGGTGAAAGCGCGTGTATGCATCGTGGTGCAGAACCTGATTTTACCAAGTGTGACATGTTCCTGGGTCAACATGTTTGTTGACCCTGGAACAACATTGCTATTAACCAACCAGATTTGAAGAACAAGTTTATAATTTTTGTGAAGTTTAGGCTTATAATCAGTGTTTGTTGCTTGTACATCAGTATCATTCATCTATCATTTCCTCTGATTTTAGGGATTACTCATGGTTAATGTTAGGTTTAGGGAAATGGTCAAGATTAAATTTTTGTATTAAAATGTTGTTCCAGGGTCAACATGGAACACATCTAACTCAGCAAAATCCGGACGTGCCATCATGGTACTCTCCAAAATGGTGTAAGACGGTAACTCGTGGAGAAGAATTGTTGAATAAATTATGTTATTTTTGTTTTCTTTGCACACAAAAATATTCTCATAGCTTCGCAAAATTGAAGTTGAACCCCTGATGCCACATGAACTGTTTTACCGTTGTCCTTGCTACGTTTCTGGGTCTGGGACCATTTGAGTTGTGTAACTTTCTACGGAGGGTCAGAAAGCTACCGGATTTCATCACAAATGTCTTAATTTGTGTTCTGAAGATGAACGACGGTCTTATGGGTTTGGAACGACATGAGGGTGAGTAATTAATGACAGAATTTTCACTTTTGGGTGAACATTTACATTTACATTTACATTTATATTTATGCATTTAGCAAACGCTTTTATCCAAAGCGACTTACAGGCTATTCAGGCTATACAGTTGTTGTTTTTTATCAGTATGTGTGTTTCCTGGGAATCGAACCCTCAGCCTTTTGTGCTGCTAACGCAATGCTCTACCACTGAGCCACAGGAACATAGCTTTACTTTACTTGAACTATACCTTTAAAGTAGTGCTGTCAATCGATTAAAACATGTAATCATGATTAATCACAAATTTAAAATACTAGGATGTACCTGTAAATGTGTTGAAATAAAGAAATGCATGAGAAACTAGTTTAAGGAAACTGAACCTTTCACACCTCCGCCAGGAATGAGATATTATCCTTATTATTCTTTTATTATTATTATTTTGTTTATATTCAGCCATTATCAGCCTTTATACTGGTAATACAACATTTACCAAGCCACATCACTTCAATCCCAAGTATACATTTACCCAACTATTACCAAAAGTATTTCTAAATAAATACAACTAAACATTTTCTTTCGATCTTACGTGACGAATTATGACAAAATGCATTATGAAGGAGAATTGGACCTGTTCTGCAGCTGCATTAGAGCTAATATTAGCCTCATGCTTCATAAGAAAATTTATGAGATTAATATTACGCTTTTACTCAGAACTCCATCGAGTGTTTGTAATAACTTGCTTCTGCGATCATATGTGGAATTTGGTCATTTACTTTTGTTAAAATATGCTATTTATAGCCTTTTATGTCGCTGCATAAATAATAATTTCAGATGTACACATTCATCTCAAGAAAATCACATACAAACCATATCCTATCGTAATCGTGTGTTTATTATCGTATATGATCTATAGTGGCTGTTGTCATGTTTATTTCAGCTGTGATGTTACGCCTCTCCGTTCTTAAGTTGCCAGGTATAGGGTACAATGGGGCTAAAGGCCGAGCTATTCACTGCCCCTAAAATGTATAATTGCAGAAACAATATATACGTTGCATTGAACATTAATGGAGCAACAGCTTTTGTGTGAAAATAAATCATTCAAGTTGTTTATTTTGTTTAAAAATCGTATAAAGGTATGAGGTGGCAAGATGGGCATTTTACCCCCCCACACTGTCAGGTGATGGTGCTGAAGGACTCAGAAGCAGAGTGCGGAAGAAGGAGAAACTTTATTTTCGCCACAAAACACAAAATAACGTAAACAATATTTAATGGCTGCTTAGGTCGCCGAGATTCCAGAGCTGGCCGGCAGTGTCTGCGGGCCACACGAGCTGCTGGATCACCGTGCGTTCAGTTCTGCCGCACAAGGGGACAGATAAGTGACAATATGTGCAAACACAAGCAAAGACAAGACAATCTACTCACAACGAGTAGTAGAGACAGGGATATATATGGGAGATGGGGAATGAGCGACAGGTGGGGGAGAGTCAGCTCGTGAACCGTGACAGTACCCCGGAGGACTCACCATGACGCTGATGGAACTGGTCAATGAGAGCGCGGCCAGAATATCACGAGCTGGAATCCAGCATCTCTCCTCCGGACCATACCCCTCCCAGTCTACCAGGTATTGATAACCTCTGCCCCTACGCCTAACGCCAATGAGCCGCCGCACGGAATAGGCTGGCGACCCCTCGATGAGTCTGGGAGGCGGAGGGGCAGAGATTAGGGGCTGAAGGGGGGAGCGAAAAGCGGGCTTTATCTTGGAAACATGAAAAACCGGGTGGATTTTATTAAATTGGGGGGTTAATTTGAGTCGCACCGTCACCGGACTGAGCACCTTGGCCACAATAAACGGTCCAATAAATTTGGGTCCCAGTTTACATGCGGGAAGTCTGAAGTTAATGTCTTTGGAAGACAACCAGACCTTCTGACCACACACATAAAGTGGGGGCTTGGTACGGTGACGGTCCGCCGATGCCTTGTTCCTCTCGCCAGTCTGGGTGAGGGCTTCTCTGGCGATCCTCCAAGTACGGAGGCATCTCTGAATAAACGCATGCGCGGATGGAACAACGGCATCGGATTCTTGAGAGGGGAATAAGGGTGGCTGGTAGCCTAAACAGCACTGGAAGGGAGATAAACCCGTAGACGAGACCGGGAGGGAGTTATGCGCGTACTCGACCATGGTTAACCTGGAACTCCAAGATGACGGTTCGGCAGACGCCACACAGCGAACAACCCTCTCCAAATCTTGGTTAGCCCGCTCAGCCTGACCATTAGTCTGCGGGTGATATCCAGAGGACAGTCTCACGGTCGCTCCCAGCTGTCGACAGAACTCTGTTCAAAACTTTGACACAAACTGGGGACCCCTGTCAGAGACCACATCCACCGGGAGGCCATGAATGCGGAAAACGTGGTCCAAGACAATAGTCACTGTCTCCCTCGCTGAAGGCAATTTGGGGAGGGGAATAAAGTGGGTCGCCTTCGAGAACCTGTCTACCACAGTGAGGACTACCGTCTTGCCATCGGAAAGAGGCAAGCCAGTTACAAAATCCATCGCTATGTGTGACCAGGGTCGCGAAGGCACCGACAGCGGCTGGAGTAGCCCTGCTGGGGGACGATTGGAGCACTTACCCACAGCACAAATGGGACAGGCCGACACGAACCGTCGAGCGTCCCTCACCATGGACGGCCACCAAAACCGCTGCTTGATTAACCTATGAGTACGAGTAGCTCCAGGGTGACAAGCTAGGCTAGAAGAGTGGCCCCACTGTAGGACGCTAGTTCGGACTAACTCGGGCACGAACAGCAGACTCTCTGGGCACCCCGTGGGAACAACGATGTCGCGTAGCGCGTCACGGACCTTGGACTCCAGCCCCCAGGTTACCACTGCCACAACCCGTTCGGGTTGAAGGATTGCCACAGGGGGGGTGGGACTAGCCTTAGCCTCAAAGATCTGCGACAGCGCATCAGGTTTACCATTCTTAGAGCCTGGGCGATAGGAAATGGTAAACCTGAAACTTCTGAAAAATAATGCCCAGCGAGCCTGCCTGGAATTTATTCTTTTGGCGGTGCGGATGTATTCTAGGTTCTTATGGTCAGTCCAAGCCATAAATGTGTTGGCCCTCTAACCAGTGACGCCACTCCTCCAGCGCCAGCTTGACTGCTAGTAACTCCCTATTCCCAATGCCGTAGTTCCGTTCAGTGAGGGTTAAACAATGAGAAAAAAAGGCACAGGGATGTATTTTCTCATCCGAAGATGATCTCTGAGACAAAATGGCCCCAACCCCCACCTCGGACGCATCCACCTCCACAATGAACTGCCGAGACGGGTCAGGGGTATTTAAAATGGGAGCCGAAATGAAACGACTCTTCAGACTCTCTAACGCAGTCTGGGCCTGCGATGACCAACAGAATCGTTTCTTAGTGGAGGTGAGATCCGTCAGAGGAAGGGCAACCTGACTAAAATTCCGAATGAACCGCCTGTACAAATTGGCAAATCCCAGAAAACGCTGGACCGCTCTACGACCTGGAAGACCGCCGGGGAGTTTGAAAGGCCAAACGGCATGACCAAGTATTCAAAATGCCCGGTATGGGTGTTAAAGGCGGTCTTCCATTCGTCCCCCTCCCTAATCCGAACCAAGTGATAAGCACTGCGGAGGTCCAACTTAGTAAAGATGGTTGCCCCCTGCAAGAGTTCGAAGGCAGAGGACATCAACGGCAAAGGATAATGATTCTTTACCGTGATGTCATTCAACCCCAGATAGTCTATACAGGGATGCTGCGAAGCATTCTTCTTCTCCACGAAGAAGAACCCCGCCCCAGCTGGAGAGGAAGAGGGACGGATGATGCCTGCTACCAGAGAGTCATACGCTACCCTGGATAGCTCCGTGGGGAAGCAGGAAGGCTGGAGAGCAAAAATTAGTGAGCATTGGTATCGAAGGAGATCAAAAAATAATTGAATATGTATTTACAGTAGTAACAACAAATAATATTTTAAGATTAATATAATATAAAATATGATGGTTTCATTCTAAACATGGTGATTATCTCTAATATGGACACCTAACATAATATATGATATTTACCATCTGAATCTAACCATGTCAACAAACGGAAAAGTCAGCCATCTATTAATTATCATGTTAATCACGACGCCTTTAGCCCCGACAGCAGGGGCACTTTTTACCCAAATACCATACTTTCACATATTCTTATGTTGTTTAAAAACATTTGCTTTAATTATCTTAAGCAAAACTGAAAATCATAAAGACGACGTTTGTCTCAAAATATATGCTTTCATTTGAGCGATTCTCATTTGCTACGTAAATCTACAACATTTTAAAAAACATAAAATATTAGATCAAGTAAGCACAGAATGAACTTTGCTCTGCTGCGCATGATCGCGTCAAAGAACAGAGAGATATTCACATGCATCTTGAAAAGCAGATGTTTTTAAACATTTTACGCCACATTTTTGCGCCATCTAGTGGTTTGGATTAAAATAATATCGAAGGCGCCTTTTACCCCGAGGCGCGTTTAGCCCCGTTGTACCCTACATTCCAAGCATAATACACTTGAGTAAAATTATCTATTTTCAGTTTTATTTGTCTATATACACTTTGGGCGGCTGCGGTACATTATAAAAGTAGCCCAAAAAAAACACAATCCAAGGCTCAGTGATTTTACCCGCCACTGCATTTTAATAATAGACCAAGGCTGGATCCGAAATCACCCCCTATACCCTCAAATAGTGCACTATTTGAGGGGACAGACATTTTAAATGTCTGTTTAAATGGTGTTTGAAACCATAGTGGACGTTCTCGAGTGCACTCATTCAATCCCACAATGCACCGCAAAAATGAGTGTACAACCGATGTACACTCAACGGCTAGAGAATCCCCATAATGCACCGTGAGAGTCGCGCGCCAAATTAATTCCCGCGTCTCGCTGGAAAATGGCGCTCGCGGCTGAATCATCCATTAATTTATTTTAGAAGCGCTCGTCCACTGCGTAATACAACACAGGTAGAAATTAATTGTAAATTGACTTTTAGGGTTTATACATAATTTCCGTGACAGAGTTCAAGATAAATCCTTTAATCTTACTACTGTAGCTGCCCATTTCAGATGATTATTAAACAGCAAGCAAACTATGCAAAAGTGGCAGTCCTTCCGGTGCACTTAGTGTCCAAATTCACTCACTCGTTTTCATTCACTCCTTCACGTGAAGTCTATGAGTGGACTAATGTAGGGAATAGGGAATGAGGGTATAGATGAGGGTATAGGCAAGGCAAGGCAAGGCAAGGCAAGTTTATTTGTATAGCACATTTCATACACAGTGGTAATTCAAAGTACTTTACATAAAAGAAAGTAAAATAATCATTCACAGCAATAAAAACAAGGAGTTGAAAATAATAAAATAAGGAAATTTAAAATGATATAGAAATTGATTTAAAATGAAATTTAAAACAGTTAAAGAGAAAAGGATTATACATAAAATAAAGCAGTCAGTTCGGACGTAGCACAGTGCTCATTCAACAAATGCACAGCTAAATAGATGAGTTTTGAGACCGGATTTAAATGTGGCTAATGTTTTAGCACATTTGATCTCTTCTGGAAGCTGGTTCCAGCTGCGGGCGGCATAATAGCTAAAAGCGGATTCCCCGTGTTTTGTGTGAATCCCTTGGTATTTCTAACTGACTCGATCATAATGATCTGAGTGGTCTGTTAGGTTTATATTCAGTGAGCATATCTGCCATATATTTAGGTCCTATACCATTGAGTGACTTATAGACGAGTAAAAGTACTTTAAAATCAATCCTAAATGTAACTGGAAGCCAGTGTAAGGACCTGAGACTGACTGGTGTGATATGCTCATATTTTCTGGTTCTAGTCAGAATCCTGGCAGCAGCGTTCTGGATGAGCTGCAGCTGTCTAATGGTCTTCTTTGGAAGGCCGGTGAGGAGACCATTACAATAATCCACCCTGCTGGTGATAAAGGCATGAACAAGTTTCTCCAAGTCTTGACTGGAAACAAAACATCTAATTCTTGCAATGTTTTTGAGATGATAGTATGCTGATTTAGTTACTGCTTTGACATGACTACTAAAGCTAAGGTCTGTCTCCAGAATCACCCCAAGATTTCTGACTTGATTTTTAGTTGTTTGACCCCTAGAGTCAAGGTATGCATTCACCTTGAGAACTTCATCTTTGTTTCCAAATGCAATGACTTCAGTTTTCTCCTTGTTTAACTGAAGAAAGTTTTGGCACATCCAACTGTTAATTTCATCAATGCATTGGCAGAGGGAGTCAATGGGGCTATAATCATTTGGAGATAAGGCTAGGTAGATCTGGGTATCATCAGCATAGCTGTGATAGGCAATTTGGTTCTTCCTCATTATCTGACTTAGTGGGAGCATATACAGGCTAAACAAGAGCGGTGCAAGAATAGAGCCTTGTGGGACTCCGCATGTCATGGACGTCCACTTAGACTTATGCTCTCCTATACTCACATAATAACCTCTCCCTTCTAAGTATGACCTGAACCATTTGAGTGCCATCCCAGAAAGCCAGACCCAGTTTTCCAGTCTCTCTAGAAGTATGTTATGATCGACAGTGTCAAACGCAGCACTAAGATCTAGTAGTACCAGCACTGATATTTTGCCAGAATCAGAATTAAAGCGAATATCATTTATTATCTTAATGAGTGCTGTCTCTGTGCTGTGATGCACGCGGAAACCAGATTGAAAATTATCCAGGTATCCATTTGAGTTCAGTAGTTGTTCATTAGAAACTACCTTTTCAATAATCTTACCTATGAAAGGAAGATTTGATATTGGTCTATAGTTGCTCAACACAGTGTTATCAAGATTGCGCTTTTTCAGAAGGGGCTTAACAACTGCAGTTTTCAGGGAGTTTGGAAAAGTCCCAGAAAGAAGTGAGGTGTTTACCACTTCTAAGAGATCTGCTTCTAAACAGTTAAGCACACTTTTGAAAAAAGATGTGGGAAGTGTGTTAAGATAGCAGGTTGACGATTTAAGATGCTGTACTATTTCTTCCAAAATTTTGCTATCAATTGTTTTAAAAACAGACATAGTCACTTCTTTTTGAGATTGCTGTCGAATCTGTGTGACCTCTGTTTTACAGGAAGATGTGCCAATCTCCTTCCTGATATTACTGATCTTCTCTGAAAAAAAGGAAGCAAACTCATTGCATTTACTGTCAGAGAGCATTTCACTGGGAATCTGACTTGGGGGGTTTGTCAGTCTCTCAACAGTAGCAAAAAGAGTGCGAGTGTTGTTTAAGTTACTGTTTATAAGGTTTGAGAAGAAGGTCTGTCTAGCTGTGGCTAGTTCCAAATTGAAAGCATGAAGGCTGTCTTTATAGATGCTATAGTGTATTTCTAGTTTCGTCTTCCACCACATCCGCTCAGCTTTTCTGCATTGTCTTTTCATATTCTGAACTGCTGTTGATTTTCTCCAGAATGATTTTTGTCTGCCATTCTTCTTGCTGACCTTTATCGGTGCAATATCATCAATAACATTCTTAACTTTTGAGTCAAATGAATCCAGGAGAAGATCAACAGAGTCTGCAGAAATGCTCGGTGTTAAAGATATTGCCTTCATAAATAGCACACTAGTGTTCTCATTAATGCATCTCTTTCTGACAGAGACAGATCTAGATTCAGTGGTGACAGAGATCAATATATCAAAGAAAATACAGAAGTGATCAGACAGAGCTACATCCTTAATGACAATGGATGAAATGTTTAGACCTCTACTTATGAGTAAATCTAGAGTGTGTCCACGATTGTGTGTGTGTCCGTGCACATGCTGAATCAGGTCAAAAGTGTTTAAAACAGTTACAATTTCTTTTGTAGTTTTGATTTCAGCATTGTCTATGTGAATATTAAAGTCCCCTGCAATAGCAAAACAGTCAAACTCTGAGGAAATCATTGATAACAGTTCTGTGAACTCTTCAACAAAGGCTGAAGAGTATTTTGGGGGCCTGTAAATAATAATAAACAGAATGCGTGGGGCACCTTTCAGCACAATACCTAGATATTCAAAAGACAAGTACTGACCAAATGACACTTGCTTGCATTGATAAACATCTTTAAACAGAGCAGCTACACCTCCACCTCTCCTAACAGTCCTGCAGACACTTATAAAATTAAAGTTAGGAGGGGCTGTTTCAGTGAGGACTGTTGCACTGCAGTTGTCTTCTAGCCATGTTTCAATTAGAAACATAAAGTCCAGGTTGTTTGTGGTTATTAAATCATTGATCACAAATGATAATTTTTTAGTGAGCGAGTGTTTAAAAATGCTAACTTGATGGAATTACATTTTGTCTCTACAGCAATCTTAGACTGATGCATAACAGGCCGCAGATTAGATGGGTCAGCCGTACGCCTTTTGAAGGCCTTAGACCTTCTATCACGTGATAAAACAGAGATAGAGAAGGCTACAGGCACACTGGGTTCCCGCTTGTTTTGTAAACGTTTGTGAATGTTGCT
Source organism: Ptychobarbus kaznakovi (assembly GCA_027422405.1). NCBI lineage: Eukaryota > Metazoa > Chordata > Actinopteri > Cypriniformes > Cyprinidae > Ptychobarbus > Ptychobarbus kaznakovi. Next base: position 1,661,918 of record CM049801.1, read on the forward strand.
GCTAGTATAGCGGGGACCTGACACATATCACTGAGAGCTGTTATCAGTTGTTTTTGGTTCACCTACAGCAGATGGAGGAGGGTTTGGGCCCTTGCGTTGTGGCAGCGGTCGGAGAGCTCTCACAGGAGGAGGCGGGAGAGCTGAGCCTGCAGTCTTTGGTGGTTGGGGGGCCCGCCGTTTTTTTAGTTGATATCTGGGGACTTGCAGAGAGTTTGGTCCCAGCATACACCAATTCCTCCATTTTCTGTGAAAAGCTTAGAAGTGGAGATGCTGGAGAGAGGGATAGTGTGTCTGGTGAGCGGGGCATATTCTGTCCAGGTGCTGGAGAGAGGGATAGTGTGTCTGGTGAGCGGGGCTCTAGCTCTGGTGTTTCCGGTGACTGTGATGTGTTGTCCTGGCTTCCCAGGCTGTTTTCCAGAAAGTCGTCCTTGGGTGCTGAGTCTTGGAGCTGTTGTGATATGTCACAGTCTGCATGTGATGAGCTCTGTGGGCAGGGCTCAGCCGGGATGTCCATGAGCAGTGCTTGTTTTGGCTGTGTGGCGTTATCAGTATCCTTGTGGGATTCTTCAACCACATAATGACTCGGAAGCTGATATGAAGTCCTGTGGTCACTCATATTCTGTCCAGGTGAGTGTATGAGTGGATTGGCACACACCACTGAAGGATGACGGAGGGAGAAATAGAAATTGTCCTTTAGCACTCTTGCACCAAGTTTGTTTGGGTGGAGGCCATCCAGTTTGAACAGTTGTCTGTGGCCCCAGAAAATATTGAAGTTGTCGATGAAGTTGACTCCTTTTGTACTGCAGGTTCTTTGTAGCCATGTATTCAGCCCAAGCAACCATGAAAACATGTTAGTTCCCCTTGCTGGGAGTGGTCCACTGATGAACGACTGAACTTCAAGTCTTTGAAGTGTTTCAAAGAGTTCACTGAAATCTTGCTTAAGCAGTTCTGACTGTCCTATCCGAATATCATTCTTCCCCACATGGATGATGACTCGATTTGCAGTCTTGTGGTTCATCACAATGCTCCGAAGTTCCTTGTTCACGTCAGAGACGGTTGCTTGAGGAAAGCAGCAGGTAGTAGCAGTCCTGGTTCTGACGTTTCTAATAATAGAGTCGCCCACTATCAGAGTCCTGGGCTCGGCTGCGCTCTGAGCTGAATGCCGCTGTCTGCTCGACCTTGAGCGCCTGTTAGTAGCAATGTTAGCTGCTGGCTGATTCGATCCGAGTTTTGTCATATATTGGGATTCCTCATCCACATTCATCAATGCTTCAAATCTGTTCTCAAGATGTATAGGGGGTTGTAGAATACCAGTGCTTACAAGTCTTGTCATAGCCGTATCTGGGGTAGAGGATGCTACAGCAGCAATACGAGATACTCGTGACAATCTGGTGTCTCGAGAGCCTTTGGGTCTCGCTCCCTGTTTGTGCCATCGATTAGTCCGTCGATCAGTTTCGGCTTGTTCCTCTACACTTCAAATCAAATCAAATCACTTTTATTGTCACATCACCACAGCACAAGTGCCTTGGTGAGTGAAATTCTTATGAGCGTGCTCCAGACAGTGCAAAAAAAACAACAGACAATTTACCTATGGACAGACAGTGCAAAAAAACAACAAACAATTTACCTATGGACAGACAGTGCAAAAAAACAACAAACAATTTACCTATGGACAGACAGTGCAAAAAAACAACAAACAATTTACATATGGACAGACAGTGCAAAAAAAACAACAAACAATTTACATATGGACAGACAGTGCAAAAAAACTGCACTGGAGCATTTACAGTGCTCCAGACAGTGCAAAAAAAACAACAGCAATTTACATATGGACAGACAGTGCAAAAAAACAACAGCAATTTACATATGGACAGTACATATTTACAGACTGTACAGAAGACAATGTGCAAAATACACATACATATACTCAGTACGCTTAGTGTACTATAGAGACATACTCAATTATCAACGACACATTATACACCGTATGGGCACATCTACATTATGTACAGTATCTATACATAATGTGGTCTATACATAGTAATAATGTGAGGTGCAACAGATTATAAATTAACAGCAGATTGGTTGAGCAGCAGATAGATGTGCAAAGGTGCAACAGATTATTCATATGCAGTGTCGTGGATGTGCATCGTATGGTGTCCAGTGATAGCAGATAGGTTGTGTTAGTGCAGTGTGTGCGTGTAGTCCAGTTGAACGGTGTTAAAGTGCAGTGCATGGCATGTTGTGTGAGTGGGAGTGTGATGTAGGTGAGTTATTTGTGACTGTTCATTAGCCTGATAGCCTGAGGGAAAAAGCTGTCCCTCAGTCGGCTAGTGCGGGATCGGATGCTGCGGAAACGTCGCCCTGAGGGCAACAGAGAGAGCAGACTGTGGGACGGGTGGCTGGAGTCTTTGATAATCCTCCGGGCTTTCCTTGTACACCGCCTGGTGTAGATATCCTGGAGGGAGGGAAGCTCACCTCCAACAATGTGGCGGGCAGTTCGCACGACCCTTTGCAGAGCCCTGCGGTTGCCAGCGGTGCTGTTTCCAAACCAGGCGGTGATGCAGCCGGTCAGGATGCTCTCCACAGTGCAGGTGTAGAAGGACCTGAGGATTCTGGGGCTCGTTCCAAACTTCCTCAGCCGTCTCAGGAAGAAGAGACGCTGATGTGCCTTCTTCAGCACTGCATCTGTGTGAGCAGACCATGTGAGATCCTCAGTGATGTGAACGCCGAGGAACTTAAAGCTGGTCACCCGTTCCACAGGTGTCTTGTCGATGGTGATGGGTGTGTGTTCTCTGCTCTGTCTCCTGTAATCCACCACCAGCTCCTTGGTCTTGTCGATGTTGAGTGAGAGGTGGTTCTCCTGACACCATTTAGTCAGGGTACTCACCTCCTCTCTGTAGGCCGTCTCATCGTTGTCGGTGATCAGGCCTATCACCGTTGTGTCATCAGCAAATTTGACGATGACATTGGAGCTGTGTGTAGCTGTACAGTCGTGTGTGTACAGGGAGTACAGGAGTGGGCTGAGGACGCAGCCCTGCGGTGCACCAGTGTTGAGGATCAGGGGAGATGATGTGTTGTTGCCCATTCTGACCACCTGACTTCTGCCTGTCAGGAAGTCCAGGATCCAGCTGCACAGAGATCTGTTCAGTCCTAGAGTCTGGAGCTTCGCAACCAGTGTGGCAGGCACTATAGTGTTAAATGCTGAACTATAATCCACGAACAGCATCCTCACATAGGTGTTCTTATTTTCCAGGTGGGAGAGAGCAGTGTGCAGGGTGAAGGCAATAGCATCGTCTGTGGAACGGTTACTGCGGTATGCAAATTGTAGTGGGTCCAGTGAAGCAGGCAGCACAGAGCAGATGTGTTCTCTGACGAGCTTCTCAAAACACTTGCTGAAGATGGGGGTCAGAGCAACGGGCCTCCAGTCATTCAAGCATGTGATTTTATTTTTCTTCGGTATGGGCACAATGATGGATTTTTTGAAGCATGAGGGAACCACAGACAGAGAGAGGGACAGATTGAAAATATCTGTAAAAACCCCGGCTAGCTGGAAAGCGCATGCTTTGAGCACACGGCCTGGTATGCCATCAGGGCCCACGGCTTTACGGATGTTCACCCGTTTAAAGGATCGAGTTACATCCGCGACAGAAAGGGTGAGTGGACTGACCTCTTCTGCAGCAGCCGTGTGAGCGCTCTCTGTGTGTGCGGTGTTATCAGCCTCGAACCGAGCATAAAAGGTGTTGAGCTCGTCCGGTAGAGAGGCGGCAATGTTCACAGTAGCTGGTTTACTCCCTTTAAAGCCTGTGATGTTGTTAATGCCCTGCCACATGCTTCTTGGGTTATTGTTGTTGAAGTGTTCTTCAACTTTGTTTTTATATGTTCGTTTGGCTGCTTTGATGGATCTCCTGAGATCGTAACTGGCTTGTTTCCGATCGTCAGTGTTTCCGGATTTAAAGGCAGATGTCCGCGCTGACAAGGCTGATCGAACATCGCTGTTAATCCACGGTTTTTGGTTGGGGTAGATCCGGATTGTTTTGGTCGGAACTACATCGTCTATACACTTCCTGATGAAACACGTGACCGTATCTGAATACGCCTCTATGTCGTCATCAGACGCTGCCCGGAACATGTCCCAGTCCACGTGATCAAAACAGTCCTGTAGTATAGCATCCGATTGGTCTGACCAACAATGAACTGTCCTGAGAGCGGGTGCTTCACGTTTCAGTTTCTGCCTATAAGCAGGCAGGAGCAGAACGGAAGAGTGATCCGATTTGCCGAAAGGTGGGCGGGGGAGGGACTTGTATGCGTCCCGGAAGGGGGTGTAACAATGGTCGAGTGTGCGATCTCCACGCGTGTTGATGGTGACGTGTTGAAAGTATTTTGGAGCTATTGTTTTGAAGTTGGCTTTATTAAAGTCCCCTGTGATAACAAAAGCTGCATCTGGGTGCGTGGTTTCCTGCTCACTTATATTCCTGTACAGTTCCTTGAGTGCCTGGTCTGTGTTGGCTTGGGGGGGGATATAAACAGCCGTGATTATGATCGCTGTAAATTCCCTCGGTAGCCAGAACGGTCGACACAGAAGCGTATGAAATTCCAGATCAGGGGAGCAGAAGGATTTAATGGAGTGTATGTTCCTTTCATTACACCATGAGTTGTTGATGTAGAAGCAAACACCCCCGCCTCTGCTTTTCCCTGTGAGCTCTTCCGTTCTGTCCGAGCGGTGCACGGAGAAGCCCGTGAGCTCGATGGCTGAGTCTGGAACAATAGCAGACATCCAGGTTTCTGTGAGGCAAATAACACAGCAGTCCCTTGTTTCTCGTTGGTATGAGATGCGCGCCCGCAGTTCACAGAGTTTGTTATCCAGTGACTGAACGTTGGCCAGTAAAATGGTTGGAAGAGGAGGTCGGAAAGCACGGCGTCTCAGTCTGACGAGAACGCCAGCTCGTTTTCCTCGTTTTCGGCGTCGGCGGCGTCTCCTCGCTTTCGCAACCCACACAAAGGGCTCTGATGCGGTGTCTTTGAACACTCCACCGGCGTTCAGAAACTCAAAGTCCGGTTTGCGTTGCGCGACGGAGGAACCAATGTTCAAAAGCGTGTCTCTATCGTAGACAGTTATACTAACAACATCTAACACGTAAAACAACAAAAAAACAAATAAAACATACGAAAAACTGCACTTGGTATAAACTGTTGAGATTCACTAGATTCACAGGACTCACCGGCTGTATGCTGAGGGGGTCCGTGGTGACCGTCTGCTGTATGTTCCGTCTGTTTTGGAAGTCCAGCAAATAACTTTGTTTCAAGAACCACAATCCTTTGTAGAAGTTTGTGGCAGTTCGTGCAGCAAGTAGGCATTTTCTCTCATCTGTTTGAATGTAGACAGCTGTATTTATCGGTCTCCGGAATGTAAACTGCTGGCAGTGGGAGGCAAAAAGTCCTCTTTTTCCAAAAAATGTGTTGTTTGAGCACTGTGCTGATCTGCTGAAGTAAAAATCTTAGAAAGATCTGAGAAAAGAACAAAAATAGGGAGCAAAGCGCAGAGCAATAGCAAGAGCGTCCGAACGGTAGCAAAGCCGGAAGTACAGAGCCTAGGGGCGATTTCGGATACAGCCCAATTGTGTGGAAAACAACGACCCTTGCAACACTGATTCACTGATAACCTTCCACGATGATGGCAAGAAGTTGGGGTCAAACCTTATCAAACGATTAATTAGCGTAAAAAATATTAACATGTTACATTTTTTGGATTAATCGCATGCTTTAATGCGTTAACGTTGACAGCCCTACTTTAAAGTCACATATGCACAATATATATATACTGTATATATATATATATATATATATATATATATATATATATATATATTTAATTCCATCAATAGCTCTTGTTTAAAGTCCCTATTGTCACATATGGGTTTGTAGCAACCTGAGGATGAATAAATAATGGCAGTATTTTTACTTCTGGCTGAACAACTCCTTTAACTAATAGTGGCTCCCAGTAGCTTAGCCAAACTTTGAAAAAAGAAACTCTATTAATCTCAGATTGAAGATCAGTGTGGAGGGGAACAAACGGGGAACAATCGTAAATCTACACATTAGCCCGTCTGCCCCACTGTGCTGGCAACACTTAATTTAGCTGATGGCGTTTTATTTAGGAATGCTTTCACTCTTCTTCGGCAGACACGCACACCCTCGTCTAAGTCACATTACCTCGTTGATGTTTGGCATCTCTGATCTGCGCGCTCGCGAACTTTAAGTCATTATTCTGAGAGCTGACGGAAAACTGTCAACACCACCTGCTACGTCCGCGAGGTCCTGCCAGCTTACATCTCTTTTGAGCGAGCCATGTGTTGTTATAATGTAACGCGATTACAGAAAGCATTTCACACCGTTTTCAACAGAGCCAAAACATGAACAACAAAGCATGCCAATTATGGAGTTATTTGAGTGTTTGTTGAGCTTCGGCTGGGCTCCATTTTCTCTGGCTGACCATATTGAAGGGGTCACATGGAACATCTGAAGCGCTGCTTTATTACACATCCTGTAATCCCTCTTTCATTCGGATGCCCAAGAAGAAGGCAAAAAATTTTTAAACGGTCCTTGTTACAATTTGGCTCCGAGTGTCTGTGCACATTGCACTTGCGTCTGTAGCAGCATGTGTTTCTGGGATTGTTCTGGAAGGGAAAATGCCGAAACAGCAGGGAGCAAGAGATAAACAGGCTATTCGTGACTCGTTAAAAAATGCGACGGTGGCCAACATTGTGGAGAGCGTAAGGACCCTCGTTCCAAATGGGCTATAAACTTTTTCGGCACCAGCTGGACCGAGCATCTGTCGGCTCGCACGTGAAGAGATGATCTGGTGTGAATGACGATGGAGACGTGCGTTTAAAAACCTGACACCTTACATAACTGTGTGGATTCAAAACTCAGCCAGTCCAATAGCACAGCATAGATGCCTACTATCAAGGGGCCTCCGGCTGCATGGGAGCGAGTCTCGGGACAGTCGCCACTGTTGCACGACAAATGCTGGACTTAAAAGTTTGAACTTACCTGCAGAAGTTTTGCATGTTGGGTCAGTTTGTTGGTACTGATCCGGAAGTGACCAAGAATGACACTCCACAGTAAAGTTAGGGTAAAAATTGCCAAATTGCACAGATGCCGTTTCATTTTGCTCTACCTTTAAAACAACTTTATTTCCAGTTGACGTCTACAAACAACCAACTGGCCTTGTTTTTTATGATCTAGTCCATTAAACTGAATCAGTCAGTGAAGCCTCACACTACATTTGTCTTCACTGAATATCGTCTTTCACCCTAAATTAACAACAGCAACACAGTATTAAATAGAAAACTCGGCCACACTTTAGTTTGGGGTCCTATTCTCACTAGTTACTAAGTATTAACTACACATTTGGCCTCAATAAACTCCTAATTTGCTGCTTATTAATAGTTAGTGTGGTAGTTGTTAGTTTAGATTTTGGATGGATTAAGGGATCTAAAATACACTCATGCAGAATAACACATTAATATGTGCTTTATAAGTACTAATAAACAGCCAATAAACAACTAGTAAATATTGAGAATTGGTCCCTCAACTAAAGTGTTACCAAAAGCAAATATGGCCATACTAAGATGTCTTCACCTGGTCCGTTTTTGGAGGGCAGAGTAGATATTTTGGTAACACTTTATTTTAAGGTGTACTTGTTACACAGTTTACATGTACTTACTATTATAATAACAATATGTTATGCATAATTACATGCAAGTAACCCTCAGCCAAACCCTAATCATATAGTAAGGACATGTAGCTAACTAATATGACTCAGTACTTAAATGTATAATTAATCTGTAACAAGGACACCTTAGAATAACAAATATATATCCTATATGTGCATGCTTTGGAATACAAATATTTGCTTGCTTATCTCTAAAGCTCGCTTTGACTCAGTCTAATAGAATATTAGATGTGACGTTTTGGAAGCCAGTCTGAATATAGTTTCTTTAAAGGGTATCTTCATTTACAGCTCTCTGTGAAATTATTGTCTGGGCAGCGAGGCCATATACACAGACACAGTGCAGTGGCTAATGATGTTCACCATACGCATGTGTACATAGATCAACAATTAAAAACAACACAGATGGTGTGCAAGAACACGTCCTCCAAATATGTCTGTCTGTTTAACCCATGAACGAGAGCATATCGCAAGCTTAGCCTTTTAAACAAGCTATAGAAGAACGATTTGGTGAATAACACAATATACCAAAATTAGTTTCATTCACATTTTTGATGGTTCTTCTGTAATTCTTTGGTGCTAGTTATCATTGTACTATTTATTTTCATGTAGCATCGATATTTTGGTAAATATTTAGATCAGGTAAATTTGAGAACTTTTATCATTAGTTATGAAACACTGGTTTAGTATATAAGTTTTGTACTAATTTTGCGTGTATTTTTTGTTGTTGAGATATTTAGATTTCTCAAGGATGTGAACATTCCATAGAATTCAAGAGAACTTTCTGGAACTTTTGGAATATTCTGTCATGTGCTAGTGCTTTCTGGAACTTTCTGGAACATTCTGGAATATTCTGTCATGTGCTAGTGCTTTCTTGAACATTCTGGAACATTCTGTCATGTGCTAGTGCTTTCTGGAACTTTCTGGAACATTCTGGAATATTATGTCATGTGCTAGTGCTTTCTGGAACATTCTGGAACATTCTGTCATGTGCTAGTGCTTTCTGGAACATTCTGGAATATTCTGTCATGTGTTAGTGCTTTCTGGAACATTCTGGAATATTCTGTCATGTGATAGTGCTTTCTGGAACATTCTGGAACATTCTGTCATGTGTTAGTGCTTTCTGGAACATTCTGGAACATTCTGGAATATTATGTCAGGTGCTAGTGCTTTCTGGAAAATTATGGGACATTCTGGAATATTATGTCAGGTGCTAGTGCTTTCTGGAACATTCTGGAAGATTCCGTCATGTGCTAGTGCTTTCTGAACATTCTGGAATATTCTGTCAGGTGCTAGTGCTTTCTGGAACATTCTGGAATATTCTGTCATGTGTTAGTGCTTTCTGAACATTCTGGAATATTCTGTCAGGTGCTAGTGCTTTCTGGAACATTCTGGAATATTCTGTCAGGTGCTAGTGCTTTCTGGAACATTCTGGAATATTCTGTCAGGTGCTAGTGCGTTCTGGAACATTCTGGAATATTCTGTCAGGTGCTAGTGCTTTCTGGAACATTCTGGAATATTCTGTCAGGTGCTAGTGCGTTCTGGAACATTCTGGAATATTCTGTCAGGTGCTAGTGCTTTCTGGAACATTCTGGAATATTCTGTCAGGTGCTAGTGCTTTCTGGAACATTCTGTAACATTCCTTCATGTGCTAGTGCTTTCTGGAACATTTCAGAAAATTTTTTGAGGAGCCATAAAAGACAAAAATCATGGATGACTCACTTTTGCTAACTGTTTACATCATAAACATAACATCTGTTATAAACATATCTGCTAATGATACACAAAAAAGCAATGTGATTTTTATATTCAGCATCTTGTCAAACATTCAAAATAAAAAGTGGTTTCCCGGTGTAATCTAAGTGTTCAGTGTTTTTGCTCGCTGACTTACTGGGCCTGCGACACGATTTCACCCTCCCTCTGAGTAAAGAAACTTTGCTGTGTTCTTTAGTCGCTCTCTTGAAAGTATGCTAAGATGTTTACAGCCTCATTAGTCTGTAAGTGTGAATGAAGGCATGAAAAATAGATAAGCTGGAGCTCTGCCCCGTGCCAGAGGAGGCCGCGCAGCACTTAAGTCTTTGCAGTGTGACAGACGGCCGGCCCTTTCATTCTGCAGCATCAGGGTATCACTTGAAATTAAAGAAACTTTACGACTCCCTGAACTGATTTTCTGGAATATGAAAACATCAGCATATGGCTGAAGACAGCAGCAGGCTAAAAAGTCAATTTCCCTCATGGAACATACCAAGAGAGGTGACATTCATATTCATATTGTCCTTTTGGCTCCGAGTATTGCCTTGGACAGTTTTTTTACGACGTCTGCTTTTCGTGAGCACACGTTCCTGTGTTTAAGCATTGCTGTTATTTTCTCTGTGGAACACAAAAGAGGGAGAATTTATTAAGAATTGTCAAGCTACAAAAGGCTGCTTTTTCTGCTTTTTAAGCTTCATGTAAAACAACAAACAGACCCATGCATTTGGACATCGTGGTGCTGGAATTGCATGCTTTGGTTGAGTTTTGGTGGCCAGCAGGCAGATGAGCTGCAGTATGCCAGTTTTATGTACAGACAGATGTGATGCAGCGGTGCAGTAGTGCTGAATTTATAAAGGCACCACTCACATACAGTACAGACTCACCAGGTTTTGAAAGCCAGCTTCAGCTTATTATATTTATATATATTTTTTAATTTCAGTAAGATTTCAATCACTTTTCTGATAGTACAGGCACATATCTTACTATGCATAAATGGGTAACACTTTAGTTTAGAGAGCAATTCTCACTATTAACTAGTAGCATGCATAGCATATTGCCTGTTTATTAGTACTTATAAAGCACATATTCTGCATCTGCATGACCATATTTTAGATCCCAATAGGCTACCTAAACTTAACAACTACCCAACTAACTATTAATAAGCAGTTTATTGAGAGATTATTGAGGTAAAAGTCGTAGTAAACAGAGAAAATCGGTCCCCAAACTAAAGTGTGACCTAAAAATGACTATTGCTAATATGTTTTGCATATTTTTCATTGATTTATAATTGTGTGTCAATCTTAACTATTTTGCATGATTGGCCTGAATGGATGATGTCCACTGGGAAGAGTAGCCTAAATGTTTTAAAATCCAGAAATAACTTCAGAAAGGTTGTTTTTCTCAGTTCTCTCCGCGTCCTGTCACGCACCCATCACAAAGGACAAGCGAGATGTCCACCCCTTAGTAAGACGTGGTGGGAGAGGCTGTCAATCACTTCAGTAGCTGAGCAGTCCAGCCCTATGTGCTTCTGTCATGCACTGATGGACATGTGGACTTTCCCACCTAGTAGGGGGCGACTTAGTGGGGGGTAAAGCAAAAGAGACGCATCCTAAATAAACTATTAATAACCAATGAAGCTTCCTAAAAGACTATTGCATACCATTATTATTTATTTATCATTGCTACTATTTTAATTATGTCTTTATTTTCTGTTTTGATTAAGATGAATGTAAAATAAATAATTAAATATGTAAAAATGGATTATGCATATCTTACTTCTTTCAAGTCCAATTTCACAATAATATGACAATTTCACAGTACAACAGGTAATGGGCAATTATTCAACTTAGTCATGCGGTGTAATGTTTCTAAACAGTTATGCTAAAACTAGACACTGTTATGGTTTGATTGTGGATTATGCACAAGAGACTAATGCACACATTCAACCTCAAGATTCGTTCAATACATATCTCCTCATATCTCCTCATTGGACTCGCCTTTAGGGAGAAATGCATCTTTATGGATTACATAGACTAATGAAAGTGTTTTTAATTTTTGATTTGAATTAGTTTGTTGTAAAGTATTGTATTTTATAGCGTTCTATAAATATATTTATCATGTCAGCGAGGCAAGTACTTGCTGAGTTCGCGTTTATTAAAGAGGGGATCTTTTCTTGACTTTCCACACACCACACACACACACGCGCACGTCGCACGCACGCGCACGCCGCGCCAGCGCACGCACGCTCGCACGCACACACCGCACGAACGCAACACGCACACACACACACACACACCACACACACACACACACAACACTCACACACACACACACACACACACACACACACACACACTTTTTTACCCCAGCAAAGTTGCAGCTCAGTGTTACGGAGCGTGCACAGCTCCCCTCACCTCCCCCCCCGATCGACCCCTTTTTTTATGAATAATTGGTGATGTGTGTCAATATTGCACCCCATAGTAAGCATATGGTTGGCCTGAGCAGACAGGCGATTGTTCGGTGCTGTGAAATATTGTGTTACCCTGTGAGATGTGGAGCCAGTGGAAGCAGAAACTGTTGCTCAGACTGACAGTTACATTGTGTGTCTGAATGGGGAAACTTCTGAGGAGAAGATGTGAGTGGACCCAGACAGAATGTCCTGACCTCCGAAAGAAAAGACGATTTGACATGGTATAAGGTCTTCCATCGCTTCCCATCTCTCACTATCTGCCTTTCAGCCAATGGGAAATGAAGAGGAACATTACACTTAAGTAGAGCTGTCTTTTGTTCTTCAGCCCTTGAGGAGAACCTTC
>CM049801.1:1679217-1691717 GCA_027422405.1 Ptychobarbus kaznakovi
CCGGGAGCTCACAGAGACCGCTCCAGAGCCCGCTCCAGTCCGCGCTCCGAGCTCACGAGAGAGACCCGCTCCGACAGAGACCAGAGCTCCGGAGAGCCTCGTAAGCCAGAGAGTGCGCTCCAGAGAGCCCGCTCCAGTGCCCGGGAGCACAGAAGTCCGCTCCAGCAGCGCCCGCTCCAGTCCGGGAGCCACAGAGCTCCACAGTCCAGCCCAGCTCCCGGAAGCTGCCACAGCCAGGGAGCCACAGAGATAGCGCGAGATCCAGTCGGTGCGGGGAGCTCACAGAGACCGCTCCCGCTCCAGAGCCCGCTCCAGCCAGTCCGGGAGCCACAGAGACCGCTCGAGAGCCCGCTTCAGTCCGGGAGCCCACAGAGTCCGCTCCAGAGCCCGCTCCAGTCTGGGAGCCACAGAGTCCACTCGAGAGCCCGCTCCAGTCCAGGAGCTCACACGGGCCGCTACACGGGCCTGGCCCGCCATCCCTCTCCCCTTTCCAACTCCCTCCTGGAATTTTGGATTTCTGTTTTGGGGAACGTCTGGATGCCGTCTCTTTAAGTGGGGGTCCTGTCATGAGTCCTGGCCCTGTGATGCTCACTCTCACCACCAGAGGTCGCCATCACCATCCTCCCGGACTCCTTTACCCTAACTCCACACACCTGTGCACCTACTCACACACACACACACACACTCAGCTGTTGCGCATCCTGTTGGACTATTTAGACACTACACTCCCACAACTCTGTCTGGCTGGATTATTGATTGTAGTTGCTGTTTTTGTGTTCGATATATGCACTGTGTTACCGTTTGATGTATCCCCTTCTGAAGCTGTTTTGTTTGGCCTTGTTGGCTTTTTTGTTTATTAAATATAAGTCTTACCTGCATTTGGACCCAGACCTTGTTTTTCCACGGTGCTCCCTTAGTGTTCCATGACAGCTTTTAATCTTTTCTTTTATATTTTCAGTTTTCCATTTCTTTTCCATCTTCTTTTTTTTCTTTTGGTAATTTTGTCATTTTATTAGTTTTTTTTTCCTTTTAAACATTACTATTCAATTCATTCTTATTTCTGTTATAGCTTTAATTCACTTTTAGTCTTTATTTGTACTAATTATTTATTGTTACTTATTATCTTTAACTTATTTAATTTAGTTGCCAAGTAAACATTTCTATTCATTGCTTAATTTTTTCATTTCATTTTATTTTATTTTACTGTCAGTTAACAAAAGTATTTTAATGGCTTTAGTTTTAGTTAATGTTCATAACCCTGACATCATCCTGTATTCCAGGCACATGCACTTATAGACATTAACTCAGATCTCTGTGCATGTGATGCTGTAGGGTCTATATACTGACAGAGTAAAGAGCACCAGACTGGACTCCTGCAGGGGGCGGTCAGCTGGAGGAATCTGTGAGTACTGTTCCATCACAAAGAGAGTGACAGCAGAAGTGTGGAGAGAGTGATGAGACGTCTTGCCGGCTCCTCAGAGAAACACAGCACAGAGCTCCCTGTCTCCAGCAGCAGGACTCTGGACGAGGAGCTTACTGAGCAGTGTTGGGGAAAGTTACTTTTAAAAGTAATGCATTACAATATTGCGTTACTCCCTAAAAAAGTAACTAATTACGTTACTTAGTTACTTTTTATGGAAAGTAATGCGTTTACGATACTTTTGCGTTACTTTCGCGTTACTTTTTAAATATGAGCAGGATTGATTGTTTGTTTTTAATACAACAATAAGTTATATTTATAGCAAATTTAAAAGCCTTTCACACCAACAAGTGTAATGAATTAAACCTCAGGCTGAAGGAAAAGTAAATCACGTCTGTACAGCAAACGCAGAAAGAAAAATAAGATTCAACACTCTTCAGCAATAAAAAAACAAAAAAAAAAAACGAAGCACAATTGTTAGTTTAACTAAAAGTCATTTGCTTATTTGTGTATTAGTTGTGATGTTGAACTGGATCATCAAAGATCAGCAGCAAACACATTGTTTAATTAAATGAGATTAGATATATTTGTGTTTTTAACATATTTTAATTATTGCAGGTTTACGTCATATTCTGAGTTTGCATTTCACTGTTTTTAATTCATTTTGATGAATACTGAATCAGTTTTTTGCGAGTGGGATGAATTAATGCACATTCACATTTAGTCTAGATACAGTACATGATCTACAGTAAGATCATGTTCACACGGCGCACTGTCATCAATAAATGGAAAAAAGTAACTCTGATATTCTCTAGTAAATTAAAAAAGTAATGCGTAACTTTACTAGTTACTCGAAAAAAGTAATATTATTACGTAACTCGCGTTACTTGTAATGCGTTACCCCAACACTTACTGAGTGCTGCTGGAATGACTACCCTAGTAAAAAAGTTAAATGCCCTGGAGCACAAAACCAGACTTAAGGGTCCATTTTGTTAAATTGAGATTTATACATCATCTGAAAGCTGAAAAAATAAGCTTAGCATTGATGTATGGTTTGTTATGATAGGACAATATTTGGCTGAGATGTTTGACTATTTGAAAATCTTGAATCTGAGGATGCAAAAACATCAAAATATTGAGAAAATCACCTTTCAAGTTGTTCAAATGAAGTTGTTCAATGATAAGTTTTGATATATATACAGTATACAATTTACTAAATATCTTAATGGAACATGATCTTAACATCCTAATGATTTTTGTCATAAAAGAAAAATGTATAATTTTGACCCATACAATGTATTTTTTGGTTATTGCTACAAATATACCCCAGCGACTCAAGACTGCTTTTGTGCTCCAGGGACACATATATTTAAAATACATTTATTTGATACTAAGTATAGTAACATATTTACTTACCGATAACTCGAGATATAAACATTATAATTAAACTTTACTTTGCATATTAATTGTGCAGAATGCACTTTTCTTAATATGAAGTATAAAATGTGTTTTAATATCCCTTTTGATGAGGATTTTATGATCTTTGAATAATATCAGACTTTAAATGCAAGATATTTAAAGTGTACCTGACGTATACGTGCATTAGTTCCACTTTAGCACAGACACATACTTCAGTATATCTTAAGTTGGACTTCAGCACTACTTCTGCACAATTAAAGTACATTAAGTACAAAATTAGTTGTTCCAATTTAGCAGACTTTAAGTATTTAGTACACAAAAATTACAACTGCAGCTATTTTATTAAGTAAATAAATATAAAAATGTTTATAGTATACTTAGCATGAAATAAATGTATTTCAAATACATTTAAGTATATCTATTTTTTCACTAGGGTACTGAAGTAAAGATTTTTTTCTTTAAGTATTTCCTTTTTTATGTTACAAAATAGGCCATAAAAATTGTCAGAAGAATATGAAATAATTAATTTAGCATTCACTATATTGAGGTTTGCAGTTTTTGAAACACATCTAAATACCGTTTAAAAAATGAAACACATTAATAAAACCTACCTCTAAAACATTAGGCAGTGAGTTAGTTTGGTACAAAATGTTGGTGTGTAGTTTTTAAGACATGCTGAAGTCTGGGGCTGTATAATGGAAACACCCTGGGCCTGTCCATTACACACTCATACCCCAAAACACACATCTGACCAGAAAATTATAGTTTTGACCAGAAAAATATCTAATTCAATTAAACAAATTATAATTAAAATTAAATTAAATATAAAAATACTAAAACTTATTTTTCATCTAGTTGCCAGGCAACATTTATCCTGATATACAAAAATAAAACAAAATCTAAAGCTGAAATAAAAATTTGACTTAAAACTCTAATTAAAATTATATGAATAAACTTTAAATAAAATTTTAAATGAACAATGCAGAAACTAATTAAAAATATAAATTAAAAACAATAATATCTCAATTATACTAAAATAGCGCTGGCTTTGAGAATGCAGTCATTACAATTTTCTATAATGTTTATATATATATATATATATATATATATATATATATAAAATGTTGGTGAAATTCTCTTCATTATTATTATTATTATTATTAACATTATTTATAATGATTTGAAATGAGTCAAAACAATATTATATACAAGTGCATATAGAAAAATATAATATCGTGAAAACGTTTTTTTTTTTTTACTTATTTCAAAAAGTGAAACTTTCATATATTTTAGATTGATTTTAAAGTAAAACATTTCAAAAGGTTTTTTTTTATTTTTATTTTGATGATTAGGGCTTACAGCTAATGAAAGTCAAAAATCAGTATCTCAAAATATTATAATATTTACATTTGAGTTTCAATAAATGACCATCCATACAGTATAAATCTCTTGTTCTTTGAAACCACAATAATGGGGAACACTGCTGACTTGGCAAAGGTCCAGAAGACGATCATTGACACCCTTCACAAAGAGGGTAAGTCACAGAGGATCATTACTGAAAGGGGGGGCTGTTCAAGGAGTGCTGTATCAAAGCATATTTAATGCAAAGTTGACTGGAAGGAAGAAATTGGGAAAATGTGCACAAGCAACAGGGATGACCACAAGCTTGAGAATACTGTCAAGCAAAGCCGATTCAAACACTTGGGAGAGCTTCTCAAGGAGTGAACTGAAGCTGGAGTCAGTGCATCAAGAGTCACCACGCTCTTTTACCTGCGCTAAGGAGAAAAAGAACTGGACTGTTGCTCAGTGGTCCAAAGTCCTCTTTTCAGATAAAAGTAAATTTAGCATTTCATTTGGAAATCAAGGCATAAATAAATAAATTAATAATTTAAAATATATTCAAATAGAAAGCAGTTATTATAAATGATACAAATATTTCATGATGTATTTTGTAGCAAATAAATGCAGGCTTGGTGAGCAGAAGAGACTTCTTTAAAAAACATTAAACACCCTATTGTTCAAAAATTTTGACTGGTAGTGTGTATATATATATATATATATATATGAAGGCAGTAATGCATTTTTACTGTATTGCTGGTATGAAGTCTTGGTTGACTACTCATCATAACTGCACACACACACACACTTCCAGGCCCCTCCTGTTCCCCGAGCATACGCGGATCCCGCTGGGCCGAAGCGCCACTCTCTCTCCAGGGGAAGGTGGCCCTCAGCACGGGGCCTCTTTGTCATGCAGCCGCCGGCCCCTGGCCTTGGGAACTGACTTGCAGCAGTGTACACATCTATTGGCTTGGCTCTGGGCCGGAGGCTGCCTTTGTCTCCCTGCAGACAGAGATGCCGACTGGGAAGTGCTTGTCATCGCTGAGTTAGAGACGCAGCCAAGCTTCACAGCACCCGAGATGTTGAGCACAACTGCATCATGGGACACCGCCGAGGTCAGACGAGGAAATGTGCACAAAAGTGGGTGATTCTCGCGAAAATAGATCAAGTTTCACGCCAGAATAAAAATCTAAATAAATTATATTCTGTGGAAAGAAAATCAAGCCTATTTTACAAGACTGTTAACATGCTGACATTATCACGATCTGTTTATAACTTATAATTCCCAGTAGTGATTCCCAAGATTTATTACAGTCATTTTGATTTAAATCAACATACAATATAGCCAGTACAGCAAAAATAAATACATAATTAATACTTGAGTATTACTTGTGCACTGGCAGTATTCAAGTATTAGTACTTAATATTACGCCTAAAATGTGTTTTAATGTCAGTATTGATGAGGATTGTATGATCTCTGCATAATATCAGACTTTAAATGCAAGATATTTACTTGAATCAAATATATTTCAGTATATCTTTAGTTGGACTCCTTCTGCACAGTTAAAGTCCATTTAGCTCTTCCAGTTTAATAGGCATTAAATATACTGGTTTAGAATACAATTACATTTTTTTATTAATAACATAAATATGTAAATGTATCTGTAGTATACTTAGCTCCAAAAAAATTTTTTTTTCGTTTTTATTTATGTCACTATAGGGACATTGAACTAATGATAATAAGCATTTGTAATATTTTTCTGTTATTTTTATCAGGCAGTGGCAGGTAGTGTATACAATACAATACAATTTAAGCTCAGATGAGCTTTATTTGTCACATACACAATATAATGAGGAGTGAAATGTGTTCTCTGCATTTAACCCATCCAAGTACACACACACCTGGAGCAGTGGGCAGCTGACATTGCGGCGCCTGGGGAGTCTTGAGCCTTGCACTCTCCTCAGGCTTCCTGCCACCAGTTGAACACAACCTTGCCAGAGCCAAGATCGCATCCACCTCGTTATCAAGGCCATGACTGCCCCTGTAGTGTTTGGAGGAGGGAATCCATATTTTACTGGCCACAACGATGAACTGCCCCCTGTAGTGTTTGGAGGAGGGAATCATATATTGAACTGATATGAACTTTTATATGACACAGGAATGAGTATTGAATATCTGATATTCAGCACAAAAATATCACCTAAGCACAAGACTTGAGCCACTGGATGGGAGATTCAAAAAACTAAGCAGGGTTGAGGAATCTACATCCCCTTCAGAAGAGGTGTTACCTGGAGCAGGGGGTGGGAGATTCCTGAAAAAACTAGGTTGCTGTGGTCTGGAAGAGGTGTTAGTGAGACCCCTCCAGAAGGGGGTGCCATTAGACCAACAAGCACCGTCTTTTGGATTAAACTCCTAAACTGAGGTCCCCCTCCACTCCTACTGTGGTCATTACGAATCTACATCCCCTCCAAAGAAGCCCCGTGTCCTTTTGGACAAATTCCACTCACTGTGGTCATTACAAATCTACATCCCTCATAAGCCCCTCCTTAATCGATGGCCTCCTACCTCCCCCTCCAGAAGCCGCCTCCCCACTCAAAATAACATCCCCTCCAGATTGGCTCTAGGGTGTACCCCTCCTCTTCACCTGTACTTGTGGTGAGCCACACTTGATTGGCTCCTCCAGAAGCCCCGCCTATTCCACTCACTATTAGAATCTGGCCTCCTACATCCCCCCAGAAGCTCCACTTCCACTCACTATTAGATTGGCTCTGATCTATATCCCTCCAGCTGGTGTGTGGTGAGCGCATACTACTTCGAATCACTGAAGTTGTGTGTGGTGAGCCCCTCCAGAAGCCCCACCTATTGGCTCTACTCACTATTAGACTCTCTCCCTCTCCACATCCCCTCCAGAAGCTGGTGTGTGGTGAGCGCTGGTGTGTGGTGACTTCCACTTGATTGGCTCTATGACTCTCTCTACTCTCCACCTGTTGTGTGGTGGCGTGGTGAGCTGGTGTGTGGTGAGCCCATACATTGATTGGCTCTATGACTCTCTCTCCTCTCCACCTGTAGCTTGTGTGGTGTGCGACACATACACTTGATTGGCTCTATGACTCTCTCTCTCTCCTCTCCAGAGTGGTGTGTGGTGAGCCCCGCCTATGACTTCCACCATCTGGTGTGTGGTGACTACTTGATTGTCTCTATGACTCTCTCTCCTCTCCACCTGTAGCTGGTGTGTGGTGAGCACCTACACTTGATTGACTCTATGAATCTCTCTCTCTCCACCTGTAGCTGGTGTGTGGTGAGCACACTTGATTGTCACTATTGGCGACTCTCTCTCCTCTCCACCTGTAGCCGGTGTGTGGAGCTGGTGAGTGGTGAGCCCTTGATTGACCTACTTCCACTCACTATTGTGTGGTGACGAATCTACATCTTGATTGACTCCAGAAGCCCGCCTACTTGTGGTGGTGGGGCCACTGTAGCTGGTGTGTGGTGACTATTTGGCTCTACGAATCTCTCTCTCCTCTCCACCTCTACTTGTGTGGTGAGGCCACTTGAGGGCTGGTGTGTGGTGACTATTATTAGCTCTATGACTTCTCTCCCTCTCCAGAGCTGGTGTGTGGTGAGCCCCTTGATTGGCTCTACTTCCACTCTGGTGTGTGGTGACTATTGGCTCTATTGGCGACTCTCTCCTCTCCAGTGGCTGGTGTGTGGTGAATACACTTGCCCCGCCTGGTGTGTGGTGACTTCCACTTGATTGGCTGGTGTGTGGTGACTATTACTCTATGACTCTCTCTCCTCTCCACCTGTAGCCGGTGTGTGGTGAGCCCTTGATTGTCACCTACTTCCACTCAGTGGTGAGCTATTACGACTCTACATCCCCTCCACCTGAGCTGGTGTGTGGTGAGCCAAATTCCCTACTTCCTCCTCTCCACTGTAGCTGGTGTGTGGTGACTACACTTCATTGGCACTATGACTTCCATTCTATCCATTTACATTTATGCTCCGCTTTTAATAGCTGGTGTGTGGTGATATGCATTCCCTCCAGAAGCCTTCTCCTCTCCACTTCTGGTGTGTGGTGAGCGCACTTGATTGGCACTATTGGCTCGACTCTCTCTCTTCCTCCATTACGAGCTGGTGTGTGGTGATCTACATCCCCTCCAGCCCCACCTGTGTGGGGTCTCTGTACTTCCACTCACTTCTCATTAGGGGTGTAACCCCGGTGTCCTGGCCAAATCTCATCCCCTCCAGAAGCCCCACCTCCTACTTGTTTGTGGTGAGCCACTCACTTGATTGGCTCGACTCTACATCTCCTCTCCACCCGTAGTCTGGAGATCTGCTATACACTTGTGAGCGACTTGCTCTCTCTCTCTCCTCTCCACCTGTAGCTGGTGTGTGGTGAGCGCATACACTTGATTGAGGCTCTAAATCACTCTCCAGAGCTTGTTTGTGGTGACATTTGATCTCTATTCTCTCTCCGTTCCTGTAGCTGGTGTGTGGTGAGCGTATAAACTTGATTGACTCTATGACTCTCTCCATCCGGCTGGTGTGTGGTGACCTGCTGGATCCCTGTCATTCTCCACCTGTAGCTGGTGTGTGGTGAGCAACACTTGATTGGCTCTATGAAAACTCATCTCTTTCAACTGGTGTGTACTACTTGACTCGCTCTCGCTCTCCTCTCCACCTGTAGCTGGTGTGTGGTGAGCGCATACACTTGATTGGCTCTATGACTCTCTCTCCTCTCCACCTGTAGCTGGTGTGTGGTGAGCACATACACTTGATTGGCTCTACGACTCGCTCTCCTCTCTACCTGTAGCTGGTGTGTGGTGAGCGCATACACTTGATTGGCTCTATGACTCGCTCTCCTCTCCACCTGTAGCTGGTGTGTGGTGAGTGCATACACTTGATTGGCTCTATGACTCTCTTCCTCTCCACCTGTAGCTGGTGTGTGGTGAGCGCATACACTTGATTGGCTCTATGACTCTCTCTCGTCTCCACCTGTAGCTGGTGTGTGGTGAGCGCATACACTTGATTGGCTATCTCTCTATTTGTCTTGTGGCAGCCATCGCATCATCCAAGTGGATGCTGCACACTAATGGTGGTTGAGGAGAGACCCCCCCCAGACCCCCCACACACACATGATTGTAAAGCCCTTTGGGTGTGCAGCTATACACAATAAAGCACTATTTAAATGCATCCTTCATTCTTCATTCATTCATTTTATTCATAAATTTATACTAATATTGGATATTTGAGCAGTGAACATGACCTGGACATGAGATTCGCCGGACTGCAGTCACAGTGAACTGTGTGCTTCTTTAAGGTTCTTCACATGTAGGAACAGCTCGTTCTGAAGTTTTGTGTTGGGTTTTATTAGGTTATATATTTCGTTGTTTGAACTCTGTGACTGTCAAAGCACCTCATTACTGATTCGACTCAACTACAGACCGTCACTCGCTCCACAGATAAAGGATTTCATCCTTAACATGTCTATAGTATTTCTCGTATGAATTGTAAATGGTTTGTTAATAATCATGTCTTTTCTTTTTAAATATTAGATTTCCAGAAACAAGGTTAAATTCACTTCCAGTTAGTAACATTATATAATAAATAGGCCTACTTACAACAATAAAACTACTTATAAAGCATCAAGTTAATTTCAACATTTAATATACATAATAATAATAATTAACGTTAATGAATCTGAGCTAACATGAACTAACAATGAACAGTTGTATTTTTATAAAGATTATTTAAAACTGTAACAAATACTCATTGTCAATGTTAGTTAATGAGTTATGAACTTTAACTAACGGGACCTTACTGTAAAGCGCTACCTGAATTACTGTAGATTTGGTGTCTCCTAGAAATGTGAAGTATAACAAATCCTTAATAAACATATTTCAGTCACGTGTTATTTTAAGGTCCAATTATTGCCATTAACAAACCTCAATTATTTTGCCTCAATAAACTCCTAATGCGGTGCTTATCAGTGTTGGGGAAAGTTACTTTTAAAAGTAATGCATTACAATATTGCGTTACTCCTAAAAAAGTAAACTAATTACGTTACTTAGTTACTCTTTATGGAAAGTAATGCGTTACATTACTTTTGCGTTACTTTCACGTTACTTTTTAAATATGAGCAGGGCTTGATTGTTGTTTTTAATACAATAAGTTCTATTTATAACAAATGTAAAAGCCTTTCACACCAAAAAGTGTAATGAATAAACCTCAGACTGAAGGACGAGTAAATTCACGTCTATACAGAAGAACACATGAGAAGATTCAACACTCTTCGGCAATAAAAAAAACAACAAAGCACAATTGTTAGATTATCTAAAGTAATTTTTGCTTATTAGTAAGTAACTGGATAATAAAAAGTCAATAAATGTGACATATTTAATTATTGCAGGTTTGCGTCATATTCTGAGTTGGCATTTCACAGTTTTAATTCATTTTGTTGAATACTGAATCTGTTTTTTGCGAGTGGGATGAATTAATACTTAGTCTAGAACTACAGTAAGATGTTCACACAGAGCACTGTCAGTCAATAAATGGGAAAAAGTAACTGGGCGTTATTTTTTGAAAAATGAACTCAGAAATTGAGATTTATTGACTTAGTCATAATATTATTACTTACACACAACACTGGTGCTTAAATAATTTAGCTGTTGTTAATATGTTGGGTAGAATAAATTTCATTCATTGATGTATGGTTTGTTATGATAGGATGATCAATATTTGAAAATCTGGAATCTGAGGATGCAAAAAAATCTAAATATTGAGAAAATCATCTTTAAAGTTATTCAAATGAAGTTCTTAGCAATGCATATTACTAGTCAAAAATTATGTTTTGATATATTTACTGCAGGAAAATTACTAAATATCTTCATGGAACATGATATTTACTTAATATCCTAATGATTTTTGGCATAATAGAAAAATGTATAATTGTGACCCATACAATGTATTGTTGGCTATTACTACAAATATACCCCAGCGACTCAAGACTGCTTTTGTGCTCCAGGCACACATATGATAATAATAGTTGATAGTGAGAAGTGTTCCCTATAATAAAGTGCCACCGTATTTCTACAAAATATTATTTTTGTACACAATTGAGAATGATTTTACACATCAAGTTCGGAGACAAAATGAACTCATAGCAATGTAAAAGTAAGCATGTAATGAAGACAGCACAAGAGTGATAGATTATGGGATGCAAACATGCGGTGAATGAGGAGTAAGGAGCGGATGAGATGAAGTTAGACTCTCGCTGTCGTGTGACGTGTATTCATCAAGTCCTGTCTATATGACAGAGAAGAATAGAGCGAGGCCAGCCCTGCGGCTAAAGCGTATGAAATTGCATTATTAAAAAACGTATTTCCAAAGCCTTGAGGAGGATGCCTCACGCTGACCACGTGCCTCAAGAGTCTGTCTGAGGTCAGCGGAGCATCAGGAGCCTGTGTGATGTGTGTTTAATATTCATTCAGGTGTTTGGTGGCCAAAATATCAATTATAACAAAATATAAAAAAATGGAATTATAGACTTCATCTTTGGTGGTGGCACTATTCAATAATTACTGTCACTTTTGTTACTGGAGCTCCAATCTGCATTATGTTTTGTGAGTTGAGAGAATATTATATATATATATATATATATATATATATTTTTTTTTAAACCATTTTATAATTAATTGACATTTAAATGCTGCCACTGTAAAAAATATTCTACTTTTAAGTGATGCTGATTTTGAGAATATAATGAGAATACTATGAATAACAAAAAAACTCTGGATGCATTACAATAGTAAGAATCTTAGAGGAAGTCCTAAATCCTTTTAAAGTTCATGTTTATGATAAAATATGACAAAATAACAATAGTTAAATGTATAAATAATACATGATGTTTTTTGCTCTTTGAATATAATGAGGAGCACTTAGGTGCAGAAAATAAAGAAAGTGAACGCATCTTGAAGTGCGGGCTTGGTTTCAGTCCAGAAACAGATCTAGTCTTTGCTGCCATCCAGTGTTATTTCCCATCAAACACATTCACTTCGGTACGTCACTGACCTGTACTCTGTGCTCTGATAAACCACTGAAACGAGACACGCATCTCAATAACTGCAGGTGCATGAAAACATCTGATGTTGTGAACAAATCTGAATTCTCAATCATATGTAGCTTGTAAATGAAAGTGGCCATATTCAAGAGATACACGACTTTCTCTCAAGAATTGCTAGTAAATATCACATAGTAACAGCATTGAATTAAACTAGACTTTTCAAGGAGAAGACTTCGATAATCAACTCTTTTTGCCATTTT
>CM049801.1:1694217-1739217 GCA_027422405.1 Ptychobarbus kaznakovi
ATTTTACAAATAATTAATCTCAACACATCTTAACAATAGAACAGTTTTAGAATATCACCAGTTTCTACCGCTCTTATATCCCACTCCATCCACTTGAATTGGAGAACGCATTAATAATGTTCCTTATTTTTATCAGCCTGTTTCTCAAAGCCAGACTTTGGCATCTTTCTTTTTTTCTACTTTGTGTTAGATCATTCTGAGCTTAAATACTGATTCTAAAATCGTGAGCCCTCAGTTTTTTTTGTTAACTCTTGGTTGTGCCCTTAAGTAGTCGGATCACGTAAACTGCGCGGGTTGCGTCAACGAAAACGATCCGGGAACGCTGCGCATGATAAGGTCTTGAGCACATGTGAATCAATTCCTGTATTTTCAGGACGTCAGACCGGGTACCGTGTGAACCAGGAGGCTATAATATCCTGCCAAAAAAAAATGTCACTAGTTTTATAATATAATGTCTGAGCAAGTTAAGTAGGCAATGCCTACAGGCACGAAAGGTGATATGGAGGACGCAACGTTTCGTTCCCTCTTTAGGGAACCGAGGTTTAACAGTCGTAACCGAACGTTTTTCAAGGGAACAGCGTTGCATCCACGTCAAGACACTATGGGTAATTTTGTTTCTTGATGCCTAGATCGACGGAAGATAACACAATGCCTACCTACAACTAGCCAGTGCTTCCTAAAGGAGTGTTTCATATCACTGAACCTGTCAGGTGAAGGCAAGATTGGTAAATCGGGGCAGACCCGAATCCCTTGTACCCCATCATATTATTAGGCTGCGGGTCAGTCTGTGCCTCGATTGTGGGAGCAGCTTCTGGGAAGCCCTGGGAACCCTGAGCCTGAGTGTCCTCAAATTTAAAGAATTCTCAGGCATATTGATCAGAATTGCTGGCTTTGTGCTCCACAGCACCATGTTCTGATGCCCAAACGGGGGAGTTTTAGTTTAAGTAGTGTAACTATTTAAATGACTTTATTAATGTCGCTGAATACATTTGATGACTTTTCTAAATTTCTAGAAACAACTGTTAATCATTTTGAAACATTTCAAAATCCTCCATCACTTGAATTAAGATTAAAATAGTGACAGCTTCATTTGGGCAGGCTTTAGAGCACAGTCACCCTCTGACAAAACACCTTGGATTGATTTAGCACATGTTTCAAGACTTATCACGCAAAGATCGTTCTGAGCGTTACGCAATTCCCTGATTTAAGGGAACATACTGTTTTTTGGACATGGCTATAACAGAAAACACTGGCATCCGACAATGCTTTGAAGAAAAAAAAATAAATCATATACATTATTGAATACGCTTGTGTCCTTCTCTGTCCTAAACTCCTGAAACACTGCTGTCTCATATTTTATAGAAGTAACTGCAATTTAATTTACAGATTACAGTTACATTTATTTAGTTATGTAGTCAATCCCCAAAACTGGTTACAATGACAAATGATGTCCAAGATAATGAAGATATAAAGAGTAAAACATTATGTTTTGAATACAAAACACAACATATTATGATTTATGCAAAGATTTAATGTCAAGAGATGGAATGTGAGTGAACATCGTGATCATTATTTTCAAAAGCATTTATTAAATATCATGAATTTCTGAATGATTACATCATGTGTACCTGTACCATGTGACAACCTGAACTAACAGTGCCATGTCATAAATCAAAATCAATGATACAGCTTTTTAACTCTTTATAACCATCTCTAGACCGCTGGCATTGGAAGCTCCATGATGTGGCAAGTGAATTTCAATGCTAGTTACCATAGAAGATGTGTTTTTGAACACATTAATAGATCTGGAGCAAACGAATCATGTCCAGTTGTGAATACAGGTGTTGTTCTCCTCCTCTGTCATGCTCTCTCCCTGATGGGAAACTTTTCAATGATGTAATGATGACGTTTCAATAAGGGAACGCTTCAAGAGCACAGATGGAAACTTATGGCTTTCCAAAAAACAAACAACAAACAAAAAATCCCTCTACGTTTAAGTCATTTGTGTAAAATCTACCAAACCCACCTCTGTGTAAAGTCAAACTGATATTATATTATACAAATTCAATTAAACAGATCAAAATATATATAACACAAATGCTTTCAGTTTAACTGATACAACGAGTTTTTAAAAAGTCAAAAGTTTTAAAAAGCCCCAGTTGGTATTTTCAACACAGCTGTGATGTAATTTCTTTAAATCAAGCGATTACGGTCAATGCAAATTATTGCTCTTATGGAATAACCTCAGATTCTCCTCATGTGGAGGATTCCTGTACTTCAAAACTTTTCTCATTGGGACACATCATGTGCAATTTACACAAACGTGTGTTTAGTTCCCTTTAACGTCAGCTTGAGCCGGATTGTGTGAACGACTTTTCTTCCCTATTGTAACACACAGAGAAAAGCTCCTTGAACGAGGAAAGAAATGTAGGACAGGACTTGATTTGGTCGGTGTGATTGTTGTCATTTTGTTAATTGGTGTTGTTAAATGTGAGTGACAGGCTGCTGGATCCATTGGACGAGCATATCGTCCCGTCCCTCGCGCTAGTGCACGTCATCAGAGGAGGACTTTTTCATATTTTTGATATGATTTGATTTTGAATATATCTGGGATTGGAGTTTATGCATGCCTGGATGTGCAGTGGACAGAAAACACATCTAAAATAATCTATTGTTAATTTAAAAATGTATTTTTAAAAGTGTTTAATATGTTCTACAGCTTTTATGGCTCATCATCTATGGCTAAAGAAAAATATTTTATTGTGTATATAGTTGATAAGGATGCTATAGAGTGTATTGCTTTAATTAAACAAATATAAATCGCTAAAGGTGCACAATGAATTCTGGGAATGTCAACAGATGGAAAGGCATTGAGAGAGTAGGTCAGTGCTAGTTCAATTTTTGAGTGGAATGAATATGAACGACCCCCGCGAGAAATGAAATATGAGTCACTCTTTATTGCACTATTGCTGATGGGAACTTCTCTTGAATGCTGAGTTGAATCTTGAGTTGTGAACTTTACTTCCACATCGTTATCATCAATCATGTGCTTGTATGTTTCTGCCCAGGACACACAGTATATGGGTCATTCTACTCTCATAAAGTGTGAATCTGATGCTGATGTTTATTATATGTTAATGTGGTAATTACAACACAAATCCAGTAACGTATTTCTCCTTTTCTGCATAATTAAATGAAAACAAAACATACAGAATCTATGTTCAGCCTTGTTACCAAGATGTTGTATAGTAAACTATTGAAAGCCCTGCTGAACAAAACAACAGAAACCATCACAGAATGTGTAGTGGTTTTACTGGTAACAACGGGACTTGTGTTGGTCTTAATAGTCCCTGTGGGTCTCGACTGGTAAATGCTCACCTTCTTGGTGGCTCGTTAAAACCACTAAATGCTAATGGAATATGTCCCAAAACACACCACAGAAACCATTTTTTAATGGTTAAAAGTTGATGATCTGTAATGTTTGTAATGGTATTTGTGGTGGAGACCATTAGCACTTCTCTGATGGTTTCTATTGT
This sequence comes from Ptychobarbus kaznakovi, assembly GCA_027422405.1. NCBI lineage: Eukaryota > Metazoa > Chordata > Actinopteri > Cypriniformes > Cyprinidae > Ptychobarbus > Ptychobarbus kaznakovi. Next base: position 1,697,754 of record CM049801.1, read on the forward strand.
TTAGTTTTTTCATCAGGGAGTGAATACCTGTAGAAATTCCAGCATAAATTATCTTTCTAAGAAGAGTCTTAGTTTCAGCTTGTACCGTCAAATTAAACAGTCAGCTTCGTTACTGTCAACCCTGTTTCCTTTCTGAAGACCTGGCATACATTCAACTACACTCATTTAATGACCTTACGCTGAAAAAGTCAGGTTTCTAGTTTCATTCTAGTTTCTAGTAATTCACATTCATTCTTTACATCCGTCAAGTGGACCTAAAACACACTCACACACACACACACACACACACACACACACACACACACACACACACACACACACACACACACACACACACACACACACACACACACACACACACACACACACACACACACACACACACACACACAGACACACACACAGACACACACACAGACACACACACAGACAGACACACACACAGACAGAGAGACACAGACACACACACACACACACACACACACACACAGACAGACAGACAGACAGACACACAGACAGACAGACACACAGACAGACAGACAGACAGACAACACACACATGTCAGACACACAGACAGAAGATTGAGACAGACAGACAGACAGACAGACACACACACACACACACACACACAGCACGCACAGACGATTGCACACAGACACACACACACACACACACACACACACAGAGACAGACACACACACAGAGACACAGACAGACAGAGACAGACACACACACACACTAGACAGAAGACAGGTGTTGTGTCGTGCGAGAGACTCACAGGGTGTCTTTTACGTTCTTTTCATCTTCTCGTTACATTTGTGGTGTGCGGGAAAATCGGCTTTACGTCATCGAGCTTGACGTAACGTACGCGTACAACCCCACCGTTCGCCCCCTAGCGGCCAAGCCGAAGATAACGCTTATTGGTTGTGAGAGTGGAAAGTACCTTATGGAAATCCCCACTGGCTTTTATGTACTGCTTCAATCGGGCTGTCTACTAGAGTAAAGACTTGGCCGTGTTTTGGACGCGTCTCGTACGAGCTGTGAAATCCAGTGGATCTCTACAAGAGCGCCATGGACCATTAATGTGGACGGAGTGAAGTAGCAGCGGACCCAGAGCATCTTATGGGCTTTGTTGGTGGCTACCGACATATTGAACAGGTAAGAGTTGTGCGATTCATCACCGCCTGTTCCCTCTTCTCTCTGATATCGCATCCAGACTCAATCCTAAAGCGAGCGGGGCTGATTTCTCCCGTGTTGTCGGTCTGTCTCGTACAGACGGGAACGGTCTTGAACGCCGCGGATTTGACAGCCATTGTTTGCGAAGACGTCACTTGTCGGCGATTTAGAACATTAAACGGAGAAAACGTTCTATTGTTGCCATGGGGACATATCGCTTCCGTTCGAGTGTTACAGTGTTGCATTGTCTAAGGCTTCTGTCAAGTCAATTACGTAATTGGAGCGCCAGCAACTGATGTTACAATATGTTTGGCGTCGGTCTCTATTGTCCCCGTTGTGACGCCGCTTTGTCGCTTTCCCCGCGATCGTTTCGCATGAGAGGTAACGTAACGTTATTTAACGCGGTCGCTTTGGCGTTCAGAATAAGTTGTCCCTGTAGAACCTCGGCAGCTGAGACAAATAAATGGTGCCCTTGTAGTCAATGGCATTTTAACGCCGCCAGGTTCCAGTCAGCGCGTCTGAGCCCATCTTCAGGCCATTCTGATAAGAGTTTGGGGAAATTCATTGGGGGGGGGGTGGACTAATAAAGAGCTTCGCCTTTCACTCATCTGACCTCGAGAGCCCTTTACAATGAGTCTGGAATACACCATCAGCTTTCAGGGGCCCTGGTCTGTCTTTCAGTTCTTCACCTTTAGGGTGGAGGGGAAATTCTTCTGGTCGTGGGTTGAGCGTCTCTGACAATGGTGTGTTTGTTTCATGTCTTCTTTCACAGAGATATATTGGTTTCCCACTCCAGACTACAATGTCTCAGGGCCAGAACTTCCTGCCCAAGTTCCTGTTTGTGAGTAACCTCCTGAAGGCCGTGAAAATCAGAGAGCGGGTGCCCAACGATGTGGTCAAGCCCTCGGCCAGCGGCAGCCTGATCCATCACCTGCGCAGCATGCACCGCTACACGCTAGAGATGATCCGCATGAGCCAGTTCCCGCAGGCCTTCCGCGAGGTCATCCAGGCGGCCATCTTGGACCGGGCCATGCAGTGCTCGCTGGAGCAGGAGAAGAGGTTGAACTGGTGCCGCGAGGTCAAGAAGCTGGTGCCCCTGAGGACCAACGGTAACTATGCCGTGATTTAATCACGGCTCTCTGTGTGTTGTGTTTTCTTTGAATTAGGCGTCCTCTTTGAAACGCTGACTTTGGAAACACTTGGATTCTTTCTCACGTGATGATCTTTTAAACCGTTTGTGACCCTGGACTACAAAACCAGTCATTAGGGTCAATTTTAGGTTTATACATCCAAAGGCTGAATAAATAAGCTTTCCATTGATGTATGGTTTACCTTTTACCTATCGCCTTTAAAGTCGTCCAAATGAAGTCCTTAGCAATGCATATTACTTAATCAAAAATTAAGTTTTGATATATTTACGGTATGAAATTGACTAAATATCTTCATGTAACATGATCTTAATATCCTAATGATTTTTGGCATAAAAGAAAAATAAATAATTTTGACCCATACAATGTATTTTTGGCTATTGTTACAAATATACCCCAGCAATTTAAGACTGGTTTTGTGCTCCAGGGTCACATTTGTGTCGATTTATGTTAATGATGCATACTTGGTCTTATACACTATTTAAATGACTCAATAATTCTTTAAATTAAATGGTCCGTAATAAGGCTGAAAGCAACAGGCCGATATATATCAGCCAGTAGGGCTGCGTGATTATGACCAAAGTCATAGTTGTCGATTATTCCCTTGAAATTGTAATCGCGATTATTAACTACAATTATCACAATTTACTCTGAATGATGTTTATACAATTGTTTGAAGCAACCGCATGCCATCGTTTTATGTGAGAATAAACAAGCTGAAAACTTGTATTGCTTTTCTATAGCATTAAGCCTCAAATGTCAACTATACGTCATTGGATTGGTTTCTTCTTTAAATACAAAAAAGTAAACATATGCATGTATTATAATGGCATGCTAAAACTAATCTTAGAACAATAGAAAAACCCTAAAGATAACCCGTAGAAAGATAAAAACATCTTAAGCATAAAGAATAACAATAACATGGACTTTGAACAATTCTGTAATCGTGGCATCCACAATCGTAATTAGAAATTAAATTAATTGTGCAGGCCATTATTTGGTCATTTTTTTGCCTGATAACCTCTCTCATTGTATAAAATAAGTATTCAGTTCGTGATAGCTTTATTATGTGCATCTCATCTGGTATCTTTATCGTACTCCGCTATTACAAAAGCCATACCGGTTGACCACTTAAATCAAGAATACATGCTTTTTTGAAATGCTTGGCACATGAGGGCTTCACGGCAGACGGGAAAATCCTGCCCCGTCTGTCACACTGATGTTCTTCCCCCTTAATTCTACAGCACAACTTGAATTAAGGGGCCGTGGCGTGATGCAGGGCTCAAAGCAAGCGCTTTATGACGTTTCTCTTGCTCACTCAGGGTCAAGACGCACTGCTCTTCTCTTATGAGTAATGCTGCGAGGGAAACTTCTCTGTACTTGCCATTGTTGCTCCATAGTACAGTCACTAGTTACTGTAACTGAAGTTAGGTAAATGCAGATTACACATAAAAAAAATTCTCATTACCTTAACGTTTGTCTGAAATAGTCCGCAAGCTAGCGGTGTTAGTTTGCAAGTGTCAGTATTTTATACAGTATAGTGTCATTTTATCATGTCTAGTTCCTGGTAATGGATAGCGTCTCATTCTTGTATTCTGGAAATTTAGATGTTTTTCTGGACAGCACAGATAATGAAACTGGTATTTCTTGTTTTAAGTCACATGGGATTATGAAAGCATCAGACTGGATAGTGTTGATATGACCCGTAACCGAATATAGAGGAGAACAGGAATAAATGCAATATCCGTAATAATGGTAATAGCTTTTTTGAAGCAAGTTATGTAATTTGACTTGCAATGAATTAAATCATAACTTCAGTGCACTAGGAATGGGGTATGGTCGAATTAGGTTTGCTTCTTTTAAAACTTCTGTATTTGTATCAATTGTTTGGTCTGTTAAAGTGGGAATACTTGAAAAGTCCTTTCACATGAATGTAACAATTTCCTAGGTCAGAAACGCGTGATGAGAGAGTTCAGACCGGTGTTATGCATTTACGAAGCGTCTTTTTAATCAGCCGGTGCGATCAGTAATCTGACGTCACTATTAAAGTGGAGAATATGTTTAAATGTGAATGTGTTTTGTACATTTGGCAGACAATTTTTCCGTTCATGCATTCCCTGGGTATCGAACCCATGCTCATTGCTTGTGGCATTGGTCTACTGTTTGCTCGACAGAAATACATTGTTTTGATTACCATTAGTGTGTGTTCAGCATATATAGTGTTTATTTACTAGTACAATAATACCCTATTACAGTTTCACAACATATGAGTTATGATTGGACTAATTGACATTGATAATGACTGCTAACAAGACAAAGACGTCTAAGGCCAAATTCCAAAGCTGTTAGGTAAAATAGTTTCTGTGTAAATGAAAAATTGCTTTAGTGTATCTGCTCATATAACTGAGTGAAGTAAGAGTAGCAGACAATGTGACCATATCTACACAGTGCTTATTCATTCTCTCGAGTCCACATTTGTGACCAGTGTTGCTGAATTTGGGGACAAGGATGTGGTTGTATAGCAGATGTAGTTTGTGTCCACGGTTTTTGTGTTCATTTTCTGTTCTTCTATTGTGTTGAGGAAGCTACTTTGAAACTGTAACTTCCCAAATGACAAGTTTTCTCGTAATTTACGGTAAAGTATTTAAATACATACCTCTATGAAAAAATTCTACAATGCCAACTATTTACAAAAAGTAGCATACTTCTTTGAATGTGTGCAAAGGGGAAATATTGTTAAAAATATGTAACTCAAAATGAATCAAACGTGAATTTTTTAAATGTTACATATGCAATGTTGCAATGCAGAAACACTGAATTTAATAAAAGAAAAGTTAAATGGTGTGTGTGTAGACATTGCTACACATGCATTCTCATTCAATGCGACCTAAAACTGCAACTTACTGGAAAAACTGCTTATTTGTTTGCCCCTTTAATGTTATTAATTCAGATCTCGTCGCTTATGTCAAAGAGAGATTGATTTAGAGGTGTGGTGGAGTTTGTGTTTTTTTCTCCCCTACAGTTTAAGAGTCACATGGAAACTTTCTCTTGTGTAACAGGAAACAAAACAACGCTCTGCACAAATAGTTTCCATAAATAAAGCGTAACCTATAGACCAGTTAAAACCTTCTTCTACTTAGGAACATTTGGTCTTGTTGTTGGTTGCAGGTGCAGGCACATCGCTTGCTTTTAGACAATCACGCAGGTTTAAAGAACAGGAACTAGATCATCTGTTCAGACTTCCCTTATCGAACCTAGAAATGGCACGGGCGCAGGCATTCCTGTAGTGCGTCGCGGACGTCGCCCCTCCTCTCTGGAAAGTCCAGACGCTTTATATCATGGCTCTGGTGTCAAGAGGAGACAAGGGAAAGAACAAGTTGAAGTGAAGCCCTTACGGCTTTTAATCAGAGATTCACATATTAGGGAAATTCCTCACAGTTGTGCGCAGGCTGTTTCACACAAGCGCGCACTCATGCAAATGCACACGAATGCACACATGTTGCACAACATCAGAAAGAACACAGAGTCTAGGCCATAAGCACAGCTCTGCAGTGCATGCTCTTTGAGTGCTCAAGTTGGCTTCAATTTGATCTACAGTTACAGTGAAGTTATTGATTTACAGAGAGTTTAGATAGATAACCTTAGCCTGACATGTCCAAATTACCTTGTGTGTTATGAGGAGTTGATTTCTTTGTTTTTATAGAGATAGGGTCACATGTCCTGTTCTAAAATGCACTCAGTCCGATGAAATGAATATCTTTAAACTGCTTTAACACCTCTGTGGAAATCCCCTGTATTGCTTTTATCTCATTCATAATCTTGCTTCTTGACAAATACAGCCGAAATAACCTTTAAGTATGAAGAGATAATGCTGTTAAGGCACGCAGCAACAAAGCAAATCTTGTACATGTAGTTGTTCATTTTCTTAGTATTATTTTTTGTTGCTTTGCTTTGCACGTCAACAGGTTGCTAAGGCTCCCTCTGTTATGACAATCTAGATTGTTTAAACAGGAACTGCAAGTTTCGTAGCCTTTTTGTGAACGCATAAATACCTCTTCCACAAAATTATAAGATCTGTATTTTTTCATAGCCAAATCTTTAAGTGCACTTTCAAGGGAAATGTGTTGTAGCCTATCTGCCAGCATTATAATACATATGTGAGGAGATGGAGGACAACTAATGTATAATGGCATATCTGCATGCTCCCATGTTTGCTCATGGGCAATCAGTTCCAGAAACTAAGCGAGGCCATTTATGATTAATTACTCAAGGCCTGAGGAGAGTAACATCCTGATGGCACCACAAGAACTTGCACAGTCCCAAGCCCTTCACTAGAGACTGTCCTAAGCTGTAATCAGTGTTTGTGTGTCATTTAGGTGATGGGAACTGCCTGCTCCACGCAGCCTCTCAGTACCTGCTGGGGGTTCAGGACACAGACCTGGTGCTGCGAAAGGCTCTTTATGCAGTGCTGAAGGAAACAGACACTAGTAACTTTAGGATGCGCTTTCAAACTGAGTTGCTGCACTCTCAGGAGTTCACTCAGACTGGCCTGCGATACAGCACTTTGGTAAGCACTTCCCCCTTCACGGTGTGCATGCAAAGCTGTCATTTTGTGGCATAAACAGCCTGATAAAGACAGCTAACAATCAGTTTTCAGTGTATTACCATTAGAGGATTTCAGAACCTCCTTGTTGAACTTTGTTTTGTATGACTGTGGTAAAACTTTGCAATGTTTTTTGTTTCTCAGAACTGGGAGGAGGAATGGGTGAAGATTGTAGAAATGGCTTCTCCAGCGTCCAGCAGTAATGGCCTACAGTTTGACTCATTAGAGGATATTCACATCTTTGTGCTTTCAAATATTCTGCGGAGACCAATTATTGTTATTGCAGGTATGTATCCATGTACAATTATGGTTTCTATAAGAAGCTTTTCAATAGAATTACACTTACTCATTGGAGCACTGACTGATTTGGACACAAGTGCATCAACATGACTATAATATATGACCAATTTTTTTTTCTCTCGACAGACCAAGTACTTAGAAGTATGAAGTCTGGTTCCTCCTTTTCACCTCTCAATGTCGGGGGCATATACCTGCCTTTGCTTTGGCCTCCAGAAGAATGCTACAAATATCCCATAGTGCTCGGCTATGACTCCCAGCATTTTGCACCTCTGATCACAATTAAAGACAGCGGCCCAGGTATGCCGCCAGACATCGCACTACTCCATACTGTGTTCTTACTACTTGGCCCAGTGTATTTAAATATTTAATGTTTGTGACCCATTCAGAGATCCGTGCTGTGCCATTGATAAACCCTGGACGGGGTGGGTTTGAAGATCTTCGAGTGCACTTTCTGACAGAAAAGGAGCAGCAACAGAAGGAGAAGTTGCTAAAAGACTACCTAATGCTTATAGAAATCCCTGTCATTGGCCTGGGCTACGATCCCACACAGATTATCACCGCAGCCAGGTATGAGCTAAACACACTCTTTGGTGAAATCTTGTTGGTTTAGCGGCCAGATTCAAGCAACCCTGGTTGCTTCCAGTTCTGTAATTATTGTACTAATTGGTAATTTTGATAAAAGTTGTGGGATATTACAGTGTTCCTTTTCAAATCTTGAACCCTTCCTCCATCAGACTGGATGAAGGCAACCTACCTGAGGACATGAACCTGATGGAGGACTATCTACAACTGGTCAACCATGAATATAAGCGCTGGCAGGAGGATAAGGAGTCTTTATGGGCTCCCCAATCCCAGCGTCCCCCTCCCTTCTCAGTCTCCCAACTCTCTCTCATTGAGATCCGCTGTGCCACACCCCGCTGTACCTTCTACGTCTCTGTGGATACTCAACCCCACTGTCACGAGTGCTTCGAAAAGCGACAGGCCAGTTGCAAGCCGGAGGCCATTTCCACCTCAAATCAAGCCTCGTCCTCGGACACCGAGAGCCGAGCGAGGCTGGAGCGCTCTGTCCTGCCCAGCCCACGTTCCGCGCCCCCTACGGCCCCCAGTCTAAGCCTTTACAGTGAGACTCATGCCATGAAGTGCAAGACGCCCGGATGCTTGTTCACTCTCAGCGTGGAACATGACGGGCTGTGCGAACGCTGCTTTACGGCGCGGCAAAACCGATCGGCTGCTAATAGGCCGCCACAAGGCCCCTCTCACGGCTGGTGGGCGTCAAGCAGCCGGGAGCGAGAGAAGGAAAGGGAGAGAGAACGTGAAAGGGACACCGAGAGGTGTGTTATGTGCCAACAGGAGGTCTTTAGGATATTTAACGGTCTTTGCCCACCCTGCATGCAGAGGCCTGCCATTTCCGAGAAGGGGAATTCCCAGCAACAGGAGCCTAGAACCGAGACAATGCATTGGGAGACGGAGCGCGCTGGCACCGCCGGACACACCTGGCGGACGCCCGCTGCCCGGCAGTGTAAACGCTCCGGCTGCCAATTCTTTGGAACGCAAGAGAAGCTGGGATTCTGCACTATATGTTATCTAGACTACCAGACCAATCACCGTAAGTGCAGCTGTTCTGCATTCACTCAATTCTTCTTGTATAATTTCAAATGCATCAGTTGAAATATCTCCACTTCCAACTGCACGGGTGTCCAAACTTGGTCCTAGAGGGCCAGTGTTTTGCAGAGTTTAGCTCCAACTTCCTTCAACACACCTGCCTGGAAGTTTCTAGGAAGACATTGATTAGATGGTTCAAGGGCCAGTTGCGTAAACTTAGCCTCTTTGTTAACACAGTGACTTAAGAACTAGTTTGACCAACTAGCAGTTAACCAAGGGGTAATCAGTCTTATATTTTGGATTCAGCTTAGAGTAAGTTTTTATGTGACCAAATTTAATAAATTGCTGATCATTCTTAAAGAACAAAATTAGATGACTAACTTTTTAAGACTAGTCTAAACCTTTCATGCAACTAGCCCCAGGGTGTGTTCAAAACTCTGCAGGACAGTGGCACTCCAGGAGCAGGATTGGGCACGCCTGTCCTATTGGGTATCAAGTCAACTAGAGGAACAAGTGTGTGATTTTTGGCTGTTTTTTGTTTGTGTAGTGGCCACCCCTGCTATTGTCCAGCCCAGACACACATCCGAGGCGGGCTTTCAGAATTGTCCGCGGTGCATGGGTCAGGGCTGTGGCGCCGAGGGAAAGGCCATGCTCGAGGGTTACTGCAACAAGTGCTTTTTCAAGGAACAGAGTACTAGACTCAACCAAGCTGCTAGTAGGAGCTCTCATTCCCCACCTCTCGTCACGGTAAGTGTCCTTATATGCTAGTTTTGTTCCTGTGGGGTAAGTTTGGCTCTTCTGACGAGTTCTGTTGTTTCTGTCCAGCGGGCCTCGAAACCATGTCCACCTCCGATGCTTACCCAGGCACAGTGTCGGCGTAGCGGCTGTAAGAACCTCTCCCCTGGCTGTACAGACCTGTGCCCGGACTGCCTCAGCCGTGGCCAGCGAGAGGGGCGCCGTGCCCAGGCACCCAAAGAGAAAAGCAAACAGCGCTGTAAGACGCAGGGCTGCGACCACTACGCCAACCAAGAGAAACAAGGCTACTGTAACGAATGTGACCACTTCAAGCAGATTTACCGGGGTGATGGAACAGTTCGATGTTAAAAAGTGCCCAGTTCATCGCTCATCCGCGTGCATGCTGGTGAACTCTTACACGAGAAACTTTTTGCCCAAAATCCCCCACCTACATTGGGCAAGGCCTAAAGAGCCCGGTGGTGCTGTAGAATTGGTGATTACCTCTCTAATGAAGTTTTGGTCATTTGTATCATGTGTTTGATGTTTGACCGTCGTGAGATGTTAGCATACAGAAACGAATGATACACAATGATGTCTAGTCGCACACACCCATGGCGTCTGCTTTTTATATCGAACAGGGTAATTAATTGCAAACATTTGTTGAAAAATTTAGGAGAGTAGGTGTAAGAATTAACGAAAACAGATTAGCGACAAAATCGACCAAAGTTAATTTACCGAAAGATATGTCTAAGCCGATTTATATCGCCACTGTGGACTGCAGAAAGCCTTTTGGAAGTACAGGAATGAGACGTACAGGGTATGCAGAGACCACCGAAGGACAGCATTTGATAGTTTTTTCATAAAATGTAGGTTAAGTGCCAATGAGAGCTTGCTAAGCAGAGCTCGAATTTCATTTCCTGCTGCACCATTTAATGTCTGCAAGCAGTACGGATCTGTTGCCTTTGAGAATGTTTTTGTTTACCATTTTCACAAGTCCTTCTTGCTCGTGAAACTGTTTTTCACTTTTGCTTGCCTTGCTAAACTTCATATGACTTGGTCTGTTCTATTGAATGAATATGTTTTCTGTGGCTGAAAAATTCCTTAAGTGCAATGAAAACCAGATACTTGACACCTCCCTGATGTCTAGAGCAGATTCAATTAAATTAAACTCAAGGGAATGGCTGTGCCAAAAAAAATAGCGTCAAAACTTTTGACTAAAAAAAAATGATGAGATGGCTGAAATCCCCGTCTGGATAGAGAGCCAAGCGAAAACGAATCAATCCGAATGTAAACACGCCCAGGTAAGAAATGCCCGCTCCTAGATCTGCGAACTTCGCCATTCTCGCCCAGCCACATTCTTTTGGTTGCACTACTCTCCTTTAAACACACAATGCCTCAGTCTATTCTTTGCATACATTTAGTATGCACAAACTGACATTCTCTATTTAAATATTTCTGCAATATCTGCACAGACGTAACGAGAAGAGATAGAGTTAGCTCCTGTGGCATCATTTATAAAGAAATAACTGTCTGTGTTAAACATTCCCATCCTTAAAGTCCAATATTGTGCAAGCACATTTAGCTTCGTCAAAGACATGTCACTCGTATAGTTTTGAATGGGGAAAAATGCAACGCTTAATATGGCCACTCAATCGCAGGAAGCCCCGCCTTCTGAATGAAAGGGCCAATCACTAATCGGTAAAGTCAGCGCGTCACCGGATGCTATAGAAACATTCAGCGCTCTGAGACGCGCGCTCAGGACTGCGCATGCACACTGGCTGACCTAGCCTGAGAAATACGCTTTTTATAATGCTAGTTGAGCAAAGAAAAAACTAAATTGCTGTCCATTTTCATTGGTGATTTTCAAATATGAAATTTAATCCTAAACTTAGTGAACAGTTTTGGAGAATTTGCTGTTTCCCCATTCAAAGTTATAGGAGCAGCACTTGGATGCCCAAGAGGCGTTTCAAAGATGGCCGCCGAGTGGCATGACTTGTCTTAAAGAGACTTGGAGAGTCTTTGTCTACTTGAGAATTAGATGTATGTGGGCCTATACACAAATGTGCTTCGGATAAATGATACACATGAGAAAAATCTGCAGTCGAATCAGAAATTCAAGAGTGTCTACTCTTCAACTACTGGATCTGTTCAGTCAGTTCAGATCATCACAAACTTGCACAATACTAAATAAGCTGCTCTGGAATTAGGAACGGTACTTCTGACTTACAGTACATAGTGACATTCCAGTTATAGACCTAGAGGAATATAGATGACAAGATAGAAATGTTGTGCAACCTTTCATATAGATTATCATATGAAATGCCTTGTTTTTTTGTTTGTTTGGTATTTATTCACAGCAAATATTAACTGTAATGTGTTTCAAGAATTATTTATATGTGATCCTGGAATAAATTATTTTTAATAGAAAAACATTAACACGTTTCTTGTGTCTGTTTATCCCTTGAATTGCTTTATTGCAGCTTGAAATACATGTTATAACAAGAAACAGTACTTATAAAACAGTACTTAAGTGAGTATATTATGTATTAATAAACTAACAATGGTGTTGTTATTGGTAGAAAAACAATGTTACCATGCCAATGGCTGCTACTGAACTAATTACGTAACTATGGTCAGGTGAATTCCAGACTAATCGCTAGAGACACCACTACTCACCAAACCAGACAAAGTCACATAATGACATGGGCTTAGCTGTGAGGATCATTAGTCATACACACTTACCTGAAAAAGCAGTCAAGGCTGCTAAAGAAAAACTGAAGAACTGAAACCAGCCAAGAAGAATCCCAGGTGGCAGCAGTGCAGATATTGTCCAAGAAAATCCCCAGGTCAACAAAAAACAGACTAATAGAGTGACACGGGAGATCTCTACACAAGGCCAGCCATCAATACCCGAAATATCAAAGAATGGGATCAATCCCTACACCATAAAGGGAAAGGTTTCCACAAAGAGGCACAAGCTTGCCATGTGGAGATTTGTCTGAACAAGTTTACGATCCATTATAAAGTGGTTGGATCCAAGCTCGAAGCTGCAGCTAAATCTGGGTGATGAACACAACTGCCCGAATCTGAAAGACAAGGTTAGGGGGTCAAGGTGCCTGCCAGGAGCTTCAGTAGTAGAGATCTGTGGTGCTACAAGGAGCTTACATAGGAAGGTTCTGTGTAATGTTTCCCACAACAGGGGTGTCTTTGTGAGTATCTGCTACCTGACTGTATGAACCCATAGGTACCACTCTCACTAAGTGCAACTGATGTCTCCTGAAGCTCAGTTGCAAGAACTTGAGATGCTGCCTTGATGGTTCGAGTAAAAAACTCAAGGTTTAAAAAAAAAAAAAAAAAAACTGAAATGCTCCCAGGCCCGAACATCGATACAATAGTCCATGTGACATCAGCTGTTCAACCATAATGTTACGAAGCTACAAGAATATTTTTTGCATGCAAAGACAAAAAAAATAAAGACTTTATTCAACTGTCTTTATTGTAGCTGTTTATGCAGGGTCAGAAAGCTCTTGGATTTCATCAAAAATATCTTAACTTGTCTATTGAAGATGAACGAAGGTCTTACGGGTTTGGAACGACATGAGGGGGAGTAATTAATGACAAAATTTAAATTTTGGGGTGAACTAACCCTTTAAGCTAGATTAACACACTATCATCCTGAGCTGCTTCAAAGCTGAATAAATAAAATAAGGTGGTAGGTCATGGCCATCACTGGGGGTAAGGATTGTTTAACAGAAAGCTGTATAAGCAGTATTCCAAGAGGCACCTAAACAGTGCACATTTTGGATATTTCCCTTATCTGATCCACCCAAATATCCCACTCTACTTCATGTTTATGGGCAGTGTCCTTTCAGACTGGAATCTCAGTGAAGATGCTGGAATACCCTGTGAAGTCCACTTCGCAGGAAACTTGCGGTTGAATGGAATGCCCTTCGTTCATCTTCAGAACACAAATTAAGATATTTTTGATGGAATCTGAGAGCGCTCTGACCCTCTATAGACAGCAAGGGTCCTTACACGATCAAGGTCCGGAAACGTAGCAAGGAGATTGTTAAAATAATCCATATGACATCGGGTTCAACTGTAATTTTACGAAGCTACCAGAATACTTTTTTTGCACAAAAAAAATATATTCAAATTAATCTCCTCCCCGTCACCCTGGCGCCATTTTGGAGGATATCCGCTGGACGGAATCTGTATACGTTCTTCTGTATTAGCAGCATACCGGATGCGCAGTTTTTGTTCAAATCAAAGTGTAAATATACGTAGAAGACATATCCGTATTTTTGGGTGAACTAACCCTTAGAAAAAAACAGTAGGCTATAGCTTAATTTAATGAAACACATGTCTCATTGTAATCAGAAAGATGATGGATTCACATGCTGCTTAAACTGAGGTGAATACAGCGATCAGTCACGCCAAATTAAAGAGCATGAAAAACACATTATTGTAAGACATATTTTTTCTATTTAAACTGACAGAATTTGAAAGCTGGAATTTCTCCGGTGCTCCCAATCCGGGCCATTTGCATGTGCAATATAGGCTATACTCTCAAAACATTATAACTTTAATTGTTGTGATGCAACTTTCATAATTTTGACTTTATTCTCAAAATATTTCGACTTTTATTCTTGTAATTTCGACTTTATTCTCAAAATATTTCCTATTTATTCTCATAATTTCGACATTATTCTAGAAATATTTCCTCTTTATTCTCATAATTTAAACTTTATTCTTAAATATTTCCTCTTTATTCTCGTAATTTCGACTTTATTCTAGAAATATTTCCTCTTTATTCTTGTAATTTCGACTTTATTCTAGAAATATTTCCTCTTTATTCTTGTAATTTCGACTTTATTCTAGAAATATTTCCTCTTTATTCTCATAATTTCTACTTTAGTCTCGAAATATTTCCTCTTTATTCTCATAATTTCGACTTTATTCTAGAAATATTTCCTCTATTCTCATAATTTCTACTTTAGTCTCGAAATATTTCCTCTTTATTCTCATAATTTCGACTTTATTCTAGAAATATTTCCTCTTTATTCTCATAATTTCGACTTTATTCTAGAAATATTTCCTCTTTATTCTCATAATTTTGACATTATTCTAGAAATATTTCCTCTTTATTCTCATAATTTCTACTTTATTCTAGAAATATTTCCTCTTTATTCTCGTAATTTTGAATTTATGCTTAAGTATTTCCTCTTTATTCTTGAAATTTCGACTTTATTCTCAAAACATTACGACTTTGATCTCATTATTTATTTTTATTTATTTATTTTTTTTTTAGCGTGGCACTAAAACGCTGTCGATGTGCTCATAGACTTCCTTACAAAGATAAAAAAAAATTAACTGCAGGCATTGCAATACAATCTCTATGAGTTGGTGGGAACAAACACACCACTATTAATAAGAAATATGAAGTCTAGTCTATGTGGGCTGAATAAAGCAAACCAGTATCTTACCAGCAAAGTTTAGATGGATGACAATTGGAACGGAGACGATTACTGTGACACACAGCAATCTTACAATATTAAACATGTGACTCCATTATTATCAAACAGACCATGTACGTGCGCTCTCTGATAGCTTTTTGCATGAGCACAATTCAGTATGATCGCGAGTGTTTTATAAAGTACCCTCACTGAAGAATCGTGTTTTTATAGGAGTCTGCAATGCTCAGTGGTGTTTATATACAGTATCTCACAGAAGTGAGTACACCCCTCACATTTTGATATAATATTTTATTATATATTTTAATGTCACAACATTAAAGAAATGACACTTTGCTACAATGTAAAGTAGTGAGTGTACAGCTTGTATAACAGTGTAAATTTGCTGTCCCCTCAAAATAACTCAACACACAGCCATTAATGTCTAAACCGCTGGCCCCAAAAATAAGTACACTCCTAAGTGAAAATGTCCACATTGGGCCCACAGTGTCAATATTTTTTGTGGCCACCATTATTTTCCAGCATTGCCTTAACCCTCTTGGGCATGGAGTTCACCAGAGCTTCACAGGTTGCCACTTGAGTCCTCTTCCACTCCTCCATGATGACATCACAGAGCTGGTGGATGTTTGAGACCTTGTTCTCCATCTTCTGTTTGAGGATGTCCCACAGATGCTCAATAGGGGTTAGGTCTGGAGACATGCTTGGCCAGTCCATCACCTTTACTCTCAGCTTCTTTAGCAAGGCAGTGGTTGTCTTGGAGGTGTGTTTGGGGTCGTTATAATGTTGGAATACTGCCCTGCGGCCCAGTCTCTGAAGGGAGGGGATCATGCTCTGCTTCAGTATGTCACAGTACATGTTAGCATTCATGTTTCCCTGAATGCCGGCAGCACTCATGCAGCCCCAGACCATGACACTCCCACCACCATGCTTGACTGTAGGCAAGACACACTTGTCTTTGTATTCCTCACCTGGTTGGCGACACACATGCTTGACACCATCTGAACCAAATAAGATTATCTTGGTCTCATCAGACCACAGGACATGGTTCCAGTAATCCATGTCCTTAGTCTGCTTGTCTTCAGCAAACTGCGGGCTTACTTGTGCATCAACTTTAGAAGAGGCCTCCTTCTGGGACGACAGCCATGAAGACCAATTTGATGCAGTTTGCGGCATATGGTCTGAGCACTGACAGGCTGACCCCCCACCCCTTCAACCTCTGCAGCAATGCTGGCAGCACTCATACATATATTTCCCAAACACAACCTCTGGATATGATGCTGAGCACGTGCACTCAACTTCTTTGGTCGACCATGGCGAGGCCTGTTCTGAGTGGAACCTGTCCTGTTAAACCTCTGTATGGTCTTGGCCACCGTGCTGCTGCTCAGTTTCAGGGTCTTGGCAATCTTCTTATAGCCTACGCCATCTTTATGTAGAGCAACAATTCAGTTTTTCAGATCCTCAGAGAGTTCTTTGCCATGAGGTGCCATGTTGAACTTCCAGTGACCAGTATGAGAGAGTGAGAGCGATAACACCAACTTTAACACACCTGCTCCCCATTCACACCTGAGACCTTGTAACACTAACGAGTCACATGACACTGGGGCGAGAAAATGGCTAATTTGGCCTAATTTAGACATTTTCACTCAGGGGTGTACTCACTTTTGTGGCCAGCGGTTGATATGGGCATCATCACTCTGACAGAGGAATTGTTCACTGGTCATGTTGAGCTGCCTTCAGATCGCTACATTCCACAAATTCAGAATGTTTTTATTAACTTTTTTAAATTTGTGTTCTGCTCTGTTTAATAATTCTGAAAGGATCCGTATCTACATTATATAGTCAGGTGAAGGCGACTGGTATAGTGGTCTGTGTTGACATCTCCGTGTGGTTCTGTTTGGTATTGCAGCTTGACTTTTAGTTATTTATATGCAAATTATACATTTTTCCCCACAGTTCTTGATGTTGCACTGTATACATAAATTGTGAATTATGACATTTTTTATTTTTTTTATCTTCAAAAAAGAGCTTGCAGAAAATATAATTTTATTCGAATCATCTTCAATCTTCAACTTGGTAAAATGGTTATCTTTATTTAAAATGTTTCAAGTCTTAATACTTTTACTTTTGTTATACTGGGATAAATCATACCGGGGTGTATGCTAAAATTGTTGGATGTGGCACTGGTTACTGCAACATTCAGTAATTAGTTTAAAAATATATATGTATGTTAATGTCAATGTATTAATATTGTGAATTACACATGTGCAGCAGATTGGTATCCAATCCAAGGTGAATGTTGTACCATTAGAACCAAACTATTCCGTCACAGGAAGATTTGTGGTTGGGAGTTACAACATCGCTATTTTTGTCTTTTTTGCCTGCTTAAAACTGGCTCTTTCTAATAATGTGATTCTGAAAGTCATCTCACAGCCTTTTCAGAGGCCCACACTCAAACTGCTGGAGAGGTAGGTAACCCCCCCCCCCCCCCAAGAGCTGTACTGACTCACAGCTGGAAGGAAAGAGTGCATCTGTGTCAGAGAGGGAGGGGATATTTTGTGTGGGGAAGAGCTGACATTTCAACGATGCGGGGGCAGCGACGCTACAGCGTGGGTGGAAAGTTAACGCATAACCTGTAGTGTGCTGCTCTCTGAAAATAGCATCCTATGCAAAGTGCCACGCTAGCCATAAACTGTGCAGCCTACACATTAATTCTCTGTCACAACGAGAGCAGTTTTGTTTTAGTGCACTTCCAGTGAAAAACATGAAGCAATACTGAGCAGCTTTCAACAACATGCTTGTCCTAACATCAGGGTTATTAGAATGAACCCAAACTAAAACCCTAAAAACTACTTGAAATGAAATTTACTTGAACTAAAATGAGACATTTTCCTTGTTGACAAGGCATTTAAGTTTAATGAATAATAAAAAAAAAGTTTTATAGAAAAATAAAATTTTTATTAAAAAAAAGAAAGAATTAAAAATCACAATTGCTCAAACTTTTATGTAATTAAAATATAAAATAAAAACCAATTCAAAAATATTAATAAAAACTATAATATTATCTCAATGATACTAAAATATCACTTGCTAACATATCAAAAGGATATGTTTTAGGCAGAGTATGAACAACCCTTTCAGTCTTTACTAGATTCGTAATATATTATGCCTTGATTGCATAATCAAATTCTAAATAAATAATAAAATACTGTTTTAATTAAAACTTTAAGCAAATTCAGTAAGTGTCTTTCTTCCACTAAAATATCATAATGTGTCATTTTGAATGACTGAAGACTGACTGAATGACTGCTGTCAGTTTATTACATCATATTTTGATTATTAATGTTACAATAATTTCTTCATTCTATTTGTTACAAGATAACACGGAGAATCACATTAATTGAATTATTGTCCAATTTTCAATGTGAATAATTCCAAAAACGGTTGAGTTTTAGTCTCCAGAGTTAGTAAAATAGCCCTGCCAGAAAAGGTGAAAAAGGAAAAGAAAACCACGCCGGGATGATATGGATCAGTGCATGCTTTGTAAGGTGCTCATCTGATTGGGAATTCCAGGCCTGTTCATTGACCCAGCTGTGTTTGACTCGATCCCGTGACTCATGTGTGAACAACAGGAAAACTTCCAAGATGATCTGTCTCCTCGGGTGCATTCCAGAGAAGTTTCCTGAAGGCCCGTGAACAGCCATACATGTGTGTTTGTGATTGTTGTTAAGAGCTTGTTCGATTAATGTATGGTTCTAGATTAAACCATCATTGTAAAAAAACAAGTTTCTGCTTTCTATAGCATCTATCTCTTTGGAGTAAGCAGGTCGTGTGATGTCAAAGTCAGAGAACAAAACTGAAAGTATCTCACGTGTCAGCGACTGGGAATCGGCGTGTGATTTGCATGGTCACGTCATGCTGCGAGCCCTTTAGTGCCCTGACTCATTCTCTACCAGCGATCTATAGGATGGATCCCGTAAATTTCATCATCACGCGGTTCTGATTTAAGCAGCCGCACAGAGCCACGGTTCAGGGGTTGCCCCCGGCCGGCACAGCTACAGTCACGTCAGTTAATACTGCAAGTGTGTGGACTGAAAGAAGCTATAGGAAACATTCAAGGGGAAAACACTTTTTCAGGTGATTTTTTTTTTTACTTTTTAGTAAGTTACTGTTTTGACTCATGCCTCAAAAACCCGCTCAGCCGTCATCACACTAAAAACATTGTTCAAATGGCAACAATGGTGACATGCTTTGATTTCTTAATACAGACGTGAATGGAATTATGCCTGCGTGACAAAGTTCAGAACATTCGGAACACTTTGTGTTTCATGGAATTTTGAAATGTTAACTGATCACGTCTGAGTGCACTAGAATCTTACTAACCTACTATAACTATACTATTTGTACTGGAATAGTCGAATAACAAGAAATTAGATGTTCTGTTTGGGGTCTGAGAACCCAAGACCCTTCAATACACTCTTAGAAATAAAGCTGCTTCAAAAGGTTCTTCAAGCGATGCTATAGAAGCACCATGTTTGGTTCCACGACGAACCATTCAGTCAAAGAACATCTCTTTCTTACTTTTTATAATCTGAAGAACCTTCTTTCACCACAAAGAAGCGTTCGTGACACATGAGGTTCTTCAGATGTTGAAGCACCTTTATTTTTAAGTGTTTTCTCTGAGCTTGATTGGCTCAGAGAAACATGTTACGAGACATTTAAACTAAAATGATAGTTTTTTTGTTAAAGTGATACACTCCTCTTTATTGGTTTATCTCAAATCTTCTATAAAAGAGTGTATTATAGGATGTGCACTATAACTCACTATAACTCAGATGCAGATGCTGCCGATCTCACACTGATTTGCATGCATATCTCATTTATCACATCTGGTTATTTATTTATTTGGTTTTTAAGCTAAGTTACGGACACTTTCTGAGTAATTTAATTAATTTCCTATTCTTATCATCTGTATTTACCTTAAAAACGAGACTAAAACATGCATACCAATTTATTTTACTGCCAGTTAAGCTTACCTAAATGTTATAACTTGTTAGTTAATAAAGCACTTGTTTGTTTGTTTTATGGCACAAACACTAAATCATAAATCACCTGTGTGCTCACAGCAGCAGTTTGCTTCTCCAGCGACATAAGTAAAGGAAACTACAAGTGGGGTGTTTTCTGCAATCAACAGGTATCAACTGATCAGTGAGAGGAAGTGACATCATCCGCAGGCAGTGAACCAGACTAATGAGATTACATCCAAATGTGTTAATAATCATTTGAATTGTCATGTCTGTCATTTCAGTATTGATCATCTTTTTTTAAATGCCCCCTTGTTAAGAAATTTTGGTCTGACGTGTCAAAATTATTTTCTTCAAAATCCAATGTAGATATTGATTTAACTACGTGTGATATATTTGTTATTTTTCTCATTGTACATAGAATATATAGGAAATATGTACATTTTATTGGGAAAATACAATATTCATAAATGTACATTTTCTTCAACATTCCCAAAATTGCATCATTTTCTTTAATTACTTTAACTACCTAATTATAACACTAAAAAATATTAGACAAAATAAGTCACATTTGTAAAACTGCATATGATCTGCTGAATGTTATGTAGTTTTGATGTACTACCTTTGTTTTGTGTATTTAATTGTTGTTTCTGTATTCATAATGCCATCCAATGTTGTATTTAATTGTTAAAGTTAATTGTTTATATTGGTAATAAATAAATCCAAATAAAAGACGACAGAAGGACTGGAGATGTTTGTGTGTGATGCCATCTAGTGGTTTACAATGCGTTCACAACATAGAGCCAAATACAGCTTGGTAAACATTTGATTTATTAAAGTCTCAGGTGTCACTTCCATACTTTCTAAAATATTATTCATTGTTTTAAGACATGATCTCAACGAGGCGTAGCATTAAACAGACCAAACGGATTGAATGTGTTGGCATCATACGAGGACAGTGGAGTTGTTGACATTTCATATTTGATATTTTCAAGCCTGGGCATCTCTTTTCTGCAGATTGCGTCATTTCTCCAGCAGCTGTTTTCATAAACTAGACTCCGCTCTATAGTTATAGATATATGATGATATCGAGGCGCCCGACCCTCGGTTAATATAATCCGTTTAGTGGACCGATATGAGCGGATCTTTATTATGATTCAATCTGATTCCTTCAAAGCAGAACTAGCCTGCGTGACCTAAAGTGCAGCAGCTCAATCTGATCACATGATAATCACTCCTGTGTGTGTTTTGGAGTGAATTTTAGAGGTCTGTGTTCATACAGCACACTTTAAAAATGCGGGGATAAAAACTACATCTGGGTCATTTTAGCTGCATCTCAGCGCTTGGTCAAAAACAGTGTTGCGAAGTCATTTTCGGGGAGGACAGGTCCATTATTTGCTAATAGTTGCTAAAGGACGCTGTGACGTCATTGCGTATCGCCGTCACTGCGTAACCACGACGCGTTGCTTGTTTTCTGTCACGTGGTATCGGGCAAGGACGTCCATTATACCCGTCTTTATTTATACTAGTTTCCCAGATATCCGCTTCTTATAGTGGTCTTCGTGCTATCTCTATTGCAGACCAGCAGATATCCATCAGTCAACTAGCTGATGATGATGCCACACTTCTGCAAGAGGCTAAACAGGTTCCTTTAGCACTAAAGTCTATCCAGCACTTCTCCAAAGCATGTTCTTGAACCTCTCAAAGTGTGACCTGGCAGAAGTGTGTAATATTCAAATCAAAGAGCAGGTATCTTAGGTGTTATTAGACAGATGCTCATTCAATTTAATCCATTAATTGAGAGTAGCCACTCAGAAAATATCTATTTATGAACACCATTGAGAAATGAGGTTTACACTTTCTTGATTTCAACACTTTAAACAACACCTTTCAAATAAATTGGATAGAAAACTGTATCAATAATGTATAGAATCTGATCCCTAATGTATTTTTTTTCCAAACTAGGTGGTTTAAGTTTCTTATTAATCTGTACATCCCTGTCAAATGATCTATTTTTCAAAGGCAGATGTTATTAACTTGGTCCCTTGTTTTAAACACAATTGTACTCCTCACTCATATCTAATCTGGAATAATAAGAATCTACTGTATAAACACAAAATGGCATTAAGCATGGCATCCCAGTTTGCCGTGCCACATGCCGTTCTCGTGCTTTTAAGAGCTCTTTCTTTGCCAATCTCATGCCACTCAGTGGATCTTTGTACAACATTTGTTGGAAAACACTGCCTTTCGTCATCCAAGTCAAAAAACATGAGAAAATTCGAGTTTTGTTTCAGATGGAGTCGATTTCTGTGCCTTATGCAATCTCTTATTGGAATGGTTTAGTAAGTGATATTCCCTGGAAGAGAGTTTGGTCATTACCTCACAAATATTGAATCACTAACAACAATGAGAGAACTTGCATTTAAGTTGATTCATAGTATTTCCCCGGATAAGTGCTCTCTTAAAAGACTTAAGAATGATAGAAAACAAGGAAACTTTGCATTTATTCTGGAATTGCTCCACGGCATATATTTGCGTGACATTCTTGATTTGATCAAATGTTATGTGAATCCTAATTTTGAGTTTTCTTAAATGTAATTTTTGGCTTTTTCATGAATGTAAAAAAAGGTGATGCTTATTTCATAAACCTTATTTTCCTGTTAGCAAAATGCCATATTCATAAATGTAAATGTTCTAAATGCAAAGCTCTTTTTTATGATTTGAACTTGAAATGAATATGTATTTTGAATCTATTGACTTCTCTATGAACTTAAAATCATTGAGAACAAGGGCTTTAAAGGACTGAAGGACCCCGGACTGTTGTTGTATTGTTAGAGTTTGACAATGATGACAATTGTTATTGTTTTTTCAAGCATTGAATAAAAAAAAAAATAATATATATATATATATATATATATATATATATATATATATATATATGCTTGTTTTCTAAGCATTTAATAATAAAAAAATATTTGACTTGACATCTTACCAATTGGACATATATTTTTTTAAAGAAATTAATACTTTTAATAAGCAAGGATGTGTCAAATTGATAAAAAGTAATAGCAAAGAATTGTGTTGTTTGAAAAGATTTATATTTGAATAAATATCAAATCCAAATATTTTGAATTTATCAAATAATCCTGAAAAAAAGGATTTTAAAAACTGTTTCTACTTTGGTAATAAACCAGAATATTAAAATAATTATAATGTAAAAATAATGACAGACCGGAGAAGTGATGCTGAAAATTCAGCTTTGATCAATTACATTTTAAAGTGTATTAAAATATGTGTTTCTTCTGTAGTTTTGATCAAATAGAGAATTCATTAAAAAAATCTTACAGTTCCCAAACTTTTGAATGGCGGTGTTTATACTTATTATTTGTACTCCGGAAGTAATAAACACTATTTTATGATCAGATATTTTTCGTTTTAAACACAACACTGGATTATTGGACAGTTACACATTGTTGGAACAATTATATTTTATGCATGTTCTTAATAGCTGGTCAAATTGCACACTCTGGTGGTTCTGAATGTGATCTAGTTAATAAGACAATCTAGTTAATCTAGTTAAGTGATCTAGTTAATAAGACAATTGGTGGGTATTAATATGTTACCGAACTGATCATCATTTATAGGCAAGCTAATAAAAAGTGCATCATTAAAGAACAATAGGCTATTATTGAAGAAGAGTTCATTCAGCTTCGGTGTGTGAGCTAGACTCCTCTCTGCAGACTGATGTGCTGATAGGCAGCTAGCTTACCGATGCTTTCTCTTTTTGTGTGACTTACAGGGGAAATGCATGCTTTTTAAGTCACTTTTCAGAAGTTGATAAAAGGTTTTTAAATCTCTGAATTGGTTGCAGGCACAGTGGTATAGATCATGCCGTGCACTGTGTGAGCTCTTTCATTTGGCTTCCTCTTGAACTATTCAAATCAGCCCAGCGTCCTTCCCAAATACAGCCTCAGTCCAGTCAAGAGGACAATACTTATAGTTGATTCAGAGATGACATCATCCAGCTCAACATCATGACAATCTTGCCAGACATTATATTTGTGACTGGGAAAAATAACCCAGCTGTCACAGTCACCAGTTGAACTGCACTGCATTTCCCAGCATCCCTCTGGCCACTCACTGGCCAGCTCGGTATACACAACAATTGAAGATATTACAAGACATGTTTGTCATGAGAGATTTATAGTAACATAGCATATCAACATGACGACGATGAATTTGTAAATAAATGTAATTAACATCAAAATAAATTCACAAGAGCAAGTATATTGTTTGCACATGTTTATTTACATTAAAGACAAAATAACTGAAATAATAATAAGAGCACAAATATAGATCTGAAACTCCTTCAAGTCTGTCTAAATATCATAATTGCAATGTGTTCTTGTCCATATCCTTTCCTTAGGAACGTGTGCTAGACACTGATTAATGTAACATAAAAATACTATATATTTATATATTTTGCTATTGTACCGTGGAGTGACACTTTCATATATGCTCCTCTGATTATATAATGATAAATATTACAATATGATAGCACAACAACAGTGATCAGAAATAATGATAAGCCTAATATTCATAGGTCATATAGATCATAACACAGTCTCGGAGGTAAGAAGTGGATTATCCTTCACCTGAAACATCCTGAAATGCGAGGCAAATGTTGGATCACAATAATTATGAAGCACAGTTTCCACAGATCCTTCACTCGATTGGGATGCTCTCTGTTATTGTTCAAGGGCAGTGACTGTAACATCGAGTGTATTTTGCAGTATTAAACACGTATTTATACTGTTTTCATCAGCCTCCGAACATTCAGAACAAGAACACAAAGAATGTCCTTCTCAGCTGCCATAGCTGCAACTCTTGCGTCATCAGAACAGTGTTCAACGCACCACCGTTTCTGTTTTTTCAGGGCTGAATTCACCCCTGACCTCTATCAGAGAATCCTCCTCACCTGTTGAGGCTAATCACATTTCCTATAAAACAACACTCAACCCATACATTCATCATCTGGTCTCGAGGATACAAGCTCTTAATCTGTCTTATCACGTACCTGCTGAGGTCTTCCTCCAGGTGAGTCTACTCAAGGGAAAGATAAGGACCATTAATTCCTCCGTTTATTGAGCTTCATTGAATCTGAGTTATTGCACTTCCCTGTTGAGATTGCCGTCAGTTTGTTTAATAAAGAAGCTCTTACTTTACTCCTCCTCGTATGTCTCTCCATCCAGTGTGTGACATCAGCTCCCCTTTCATGCAACCATTTAATTGTATTGACATTTGAAATAAATTAAACATGCATATTATTTTCCTTCCTTGCAATGTTAATGAATAGTGTATCTCATTTAGCACACTGATGCACTCTTCTCTGTAAAACTGAGCATATTAATAATAACAAAGCGTGTTATAGAAATGTATCATTTTCAAGCTTAGATGTCAAACATGACTCCAATAGCAGGCAGAAAAACACGATACGCTGTCAAAATACACATTTCATCAATGCATTTAATCTTTTTTTTCACAGTGTCATGAGTTAAGAGTTAAGCAGAAGTTCAGTAAATACATGTCCTGAGATGTTAAGGGTAATCTGAGCATCTGTTGAGGTAATGAGAGACGGGAGACATGCATGATGTCCTCAGGTAACCCGTTCCCTTCAGTACTCCACGCACGGCTGTTGTCAGTGTTTCAGTAGACGGTGACAGAGAGAAGGGTAGGTGTGTAGCTCTCAGGGCAGGTGTGTCTCTTTAGGTGTGTCCTGTCATCCTGGTGACTCAACTTCAGCAAGAAACACACACGTCTCATATTGTGTGGCATATTTCCCTGTATTTACTGTGTTCTTGGAATCAGACAAGAACATTTCAGACTGAACTGGGAAATGACGTGATTTATAGATTCAGGTTAAGATTTGAGCGCTCTTTATATCCATTCTCAGAAATAACAGCCATCTCTGGGGCAGTACCTTATCAAATGCACTAGGTTTCATTAAGGTGCTAATATGTACACTTTAGGCAAGCTTTAGGTGTGAATAAGGTACCTTTTATAAAAACTACAGCACCTTTGTTTTCTGCGAGTGCTGAGAGAAACTCATTGAAAAGCAGTTGTTTGTCATAATTGAAATCCTTTCAGCTTCTGGCTAGAAGGCACTGCAATCATAAGGATGTTTTTTCTTCTGAAGATCTTACGACGTATTGTAGTTTTGCTGCCGTGCTCTGAGTGTGTTGCTGATTTGGGAGAGAATAGGTTATATGTTCGCTTGGCCTCAAAAGGTCTTAAAGTCAAAATGTGTTGATGCATTATAGGCAAGGCAAGGCATGTTTATTTATATAGCACATTTACACAGTGGTAATTCAAAGTGCTTTACATAAAAGGAAGTGAAACAGTCATTAAACATTATACACAAAGAGTTCAGTATATACAGTGCTGGGGAGTAACATGTAACAAAATTACTTCGTTTTATTACAAAATAAATGTAATTGTAACCAGTTTCAATCACAATTACTTATAAAACATGTTAACGATCAACAAAGGGGCCTTCGTCTGATTTTTTTTTCATACACGCACGCACGCGCACGCACACCAGGCACGTGCAGAGGGGGGGCAGGGTGCTTGAGCACCTGCCCCTTTGCACCATGATGAAAGTTTCAAGGCAATTTTTTTATTTTATTTTTATTTTTTTTATTAAACATTCTGTGAATGCCAAATGTATTGAAAATTAACGATTAATATTTAGCTAAATAAAATCACCCACATTAACCTTTCACCTGAGACCTCATCCGCTCTCGCGCTCAGGCACCACTTCAATTTCCGTGCCAGGTTGCAGCTTAAGTAAGTGGGGTTCTCAGCGGAGTGTTTTGTTTACTTATCTTATTATTATTTTACAAGAACAACGTGAAGAGAACATAGCACAGCTTTTGTTTATGCTGTGTTTAGCCTGCAAAGCCACTTCTAACGTTATACACAGGCAGCACCATAAACAAGGTGCATTGTTCACTTCGTTCGTGCTATTTAAGGGATAAAAGTTTCTGGGGTGGAAGGGTCAGCTTTTAATCATTTGACAAAAATCTATTCATACTTTTACTTTTATTGTGTTTATTTAAAAATGAGTCCTAAAGTAATTACTCAACACTGTAAAACAAGACTTTGATTTTCTCATTCTCCGAATGATTAACAATCCTATTTTTAATTGTCATTATCATTCAAAAATGTAAATAAAATAGGATTAGAATACATAATTTTAAATATGACATTTTTTTTCTAAAAAGCAACAAGTGTGTTTAATCAAAAACACCTTTGCATTACTGTAATAAAGTAATTGCTACAGAAAAATGTGTGAAATGTCTCCGTGTGACATCTTAAATAGTTTTGTTTCTTTTTCTAGGTAACTTGTATCATCTGTAACCTATCAGCAAGGAATGCATTTCCAGAGTAACCCCCCCAACACTGATTTAAAGTATGTCTTTTTTTTTCAAGGCATTTTTAGAGGTTAGTGTTTCCTGTCATAGCTATGAAAAGGGGTTTTGAAGTCTGACAGCAATCGGTGTTGAGTCCTACTGTACTTTGAAAATGATTAACAGTTAACATAATCAAATGTAATCATTTGCATTACTGTAATAAAGTAATCGCTACACTCCGTGTGACATCTTAAATAGGGTAACTTGTCATCTGTAACCTATTGCATTTCAAAAGTAACCCCCCCAACACTGATTTAAATTATGTCAGACGTGTTTCATCTCTGCCGTGTTTTTAGGAAGTTAATGAAGTCGGTCAATCACCTGGAAGTATGTTGCAATCTTGACTCATTGTCACTCATACGGTCATTTGTTTTTTACAATCGCTTCACACAGTGAGCACAACAGCAGCCTGCATGAGCTAAACTTCATTGCTTTGGCATAACATGCATTCATTGACTAATTTAAAACCCCATGAATTATTTGCTCATTGCGACACAACAACGGTCCCTGTGTACATACTACCGGCTAGTTTGCACACGTTTACATACTCTTTTCAAAACTGTTAAAGTTGAGTTCAAAACAATAGCATAAAACAGCAATTTTCTGCATTTCTACAATAAAATATATTTAGAAAAAGAAATGGAAATGCTATAAAAACCGTTGGACCAACCACAGGTGATTCCTTTTGTTCCTGGATGAGCTCTATGGAAGAAATCAGCCAACATTGATAATTGTATGGGACAATGTGTTATTTCACCACATCCCAGGATGAGGTCACTTTTCCTTCCACCTCACTCGTCATTACTCAACCCCACAGAGGAGGAGGGTTTATGACCGCCAACCACATGATCAAATATCACTCCTGGACACAATGAATGCAGTATGCCTGGACATATCAGCAGAAGATGGATCAGGCGTGTCAAAATATTATTTCCTAGGTGTATTGCCCTAGATGACACATGATGTGATGTGGATGAGAATCTGTGACCACATGCATTAGAGTTGATTAGGATTATATACAAATTCTTGCAACTTTGACAAATATGTCTAATTCATTCCTGTAATATATTTAGCTGTAAACAGTAGTCCTAAGTAGGTGTCCTTCTTCTACAGAAGAAACAAGAGACATTTTTTAGCTCTTACTTTTATAGATGACCAAGTGTTTGTTAACTGACAACCCTTGCTAGTGTTATGAAAGAAGGAGCTGGTCTGAGACATGCATGAAGTGTTTTGATAGTTGTGGTGCATTTTGAATGTGAAATTAACTGCTGTGCCAAGCTAGAAGATGGTTAGGAGAAGTGTGTGAAGCGTTTTGAAAAAGTGACTTTGGGAGGCAATGTGTCCTAGCGATTGTAAAAATCTGTAAAACAACCAAACAGTTCAAAAGTAACTCCTAAAACAAAGCGGAGCCTAAACTCTTTCTGTATAGCAGGACTACCTTTGATTTGTTCATGCAGCAGCAAGAAAACAACACTTCTGATCGGTGTCTTACCAGCAAGCTCCCTTTTATTGAAGATTCATATAACAAAAGAACCGCAAATGGCAAAGTGAATATAGTATCTAGTAAAATACTCAAAAAACACTACAATTTTGCAAAAGTTTACAATCCAAGTACTTTTTATAATTTTTTTCCACACACACATCAAACGGACGAATTGAAATTAAATGATGACTGCGTGAATGCATCAACATTTTTCAATGTAAGAAAACAGAAAAACATCAGGTTGCTGTGTTTTGCATTTTTATCCACTTGCTCACCCATTTAACTATAAAACAAACGTTTAGTTCACGTTCACTTCGGCCAGCCTATCACAAAACACACCCTTTAGAGAAGTGACAAACATTAATGTCAAATACAGTTACCTCATAAAAATAGCTTCTGATATGCAAGAAATATGCAAATAACAAAACTCTTCAAATCGCAGTGTTACAGTGTCAATTCTTAAGCGAACTACATGCACCTGAGATGCATTAATGTGATTACTTACTGGAATGAATTATATTTACATGTAATATGTGAAGGACACTAATGTAAACGGTCTAATATGGAGATCTGGAATAATGCTTTGTGGAGTTCAATCTGTGCTGAGTGACATTAAAAACATCAAATGTTTGAGAATGAAACATGAATTCAAATAAAAGTGAATTGCATTAGTCACAAAGTTAGACAAAAGCACACAGTCCTCGTCAAAGTCAGTATGGTCCGATGTTTGGTTTGAGAAGATGACAATGCTTTCAGAGATCGGCGAGCACTGACTTTAGGTTTGGGTGGCTTAACATTGTCCTTTACGAGAGGTGGAGTATTTAGGGTTTCACTCAGAGTCGTAGAGGTATTTGACCTTGCCAAAGCCGGAAAGCTCATCTTCATAGTTAGGAAGAAAGCAGAAGAGGATCCCGCAGCCCAGCATCAGGATGGTGGCCCCCCAGCCGAAGCCGTACGCCCACGTGTAGTCGTAATACCCTTCATAGATCAGCTCGTTGAACTTGACGGGGTAGATGATCAGAGCGATTATCTGCACGATTACTGCAGCGAGAGAAAGCAGAGTCACTTCACAGCACATCAAAACCGTTACAGTGACCCTAAACGTGTTTGAACACTCGAAAGTCATCATTTGATGAAATCCAGGTGGCATTTATTTAAAAGACAGGGAGTGTAAGCACACTTTTAGGTTTCAGTTGATTAGACAATAGACTCTCTGTTCAGAAACAACACATTAGAGGAACAGCCAAAGGGGAAAAGGTGCTGTTTTCACTCCGCTAGCACACCTGTGTGAACCTGACTTCGTTTACATCTGGCAACATGTACAATGTAGCATGTGGTTTTAATACACGTGACCCTGGATCACAAACCCTGTCATAAGGGTACATGTTCCGAAATTGCTGAATAAATAATATTTCCATTGATGCATGGTGCAAAAAACTCTAAATATTGAGAAAATCATCTTTAAAGTTGTTCAAATGAAGTATGTTACTAATCAGAAATTAAGTTTTGATATATTTACGGTAAGAAATTCACTAAATATCTTCATGGAACATGATCTTAATATCCTAATGATTTTTGGCATAAAGGAAAAATATATAATTTTGACCCATACAATGTATTTTTGGCTATTGCTACAAATATACCCCAGCGACTTAAGACTGCTTTTGTGCTCCAGGGTCACATATTTTCTTTTCTTATGCAAGGACATTCACACATGTAATGCATTTTTGGTCTACAAAAAGGTGCTCTGAAAAACCGTGCATCAAGAAAAACGAATAGCGAAGTATTACTGTGGTGTCCAACAAGTGTTTTATGGTCCGCACCAAATACAAACTTGGCACCAATGTGTGCTGGTGCATAAAAATGTTTAATCAGTAGCTTAAAGCTCTGAGGGCGAGCCGGGCGAATCTGCGAGTGTTGCACAGACATGCGAGCGAAGGCCAAGCCCTGTTTGGGTGTGTAGGGAACTTTCACACTTCCAGGAACAGCGCTGTTATAAACTCAAACTCAGACTGAAGGACTGTTGCTCAAACAGACATCGTTACCAGATCAGGCTTACACAATGAAACTGAAAACAGAGAGGGTGGATTTAAAGAACTAAAATGCATGATTAAAGGCATTCAAAAGAAGAGGCTATGCTTCAGTCTGGCAATGAGAACAAAACAGGCGTTCTCAACTTTCCCCTGAATACATGTGAAGAGGACGGGGAGGGGTGAGAGCCACACTCAACCCCATAGCAACAGCAAAACAAGCACAGTGTGTATGTATCTCTCAAACTCTGAGTCACGCCACACCTAACAGAAACACTTAATGAGATGTCTTTCTGTGTTTTGACTTGTTTGGGACAAGTTCTGCCATGTATTGTATTTATAACCTAAAGCCGTCATACAGCCACATCTCTACAGTCACGCGTTTTTATCCCAGCACAGCATCCATGTATTATTTAGAAAGCATTAAACAAAGAGGAACTTCCTCAGAAAGGGGTTTGATTCAAAGCACACATGTACTGGACTCATATTCGCTGATATCCAACAGACTGAGAGGTTAAGAGAGTGTCTTACCAGCCGAAATAAGGAAACCTCCGACTACAGGCAGCATAGGGATGTTGAGACTACAGCAGAGAGCCACAAAAGAGAGGATGAAGGCGAGGATGAGGATGATGAGGCCTATGATCATCAGAGCAGCGACCGCCTGGGCCCAAGCTGGAGAGAGAACCAAGAAGAAGACCTTCGATGATCACCGACACGAAATAAAGTGTATAAATCAACAGAAAGACATTTAAAAACACACCGCTGTCTCTTGTTTATGTCATCTCCCTGTGCTCTCTTTATTCTGTTTTCTTTGACATGCATACTTTAACATTGTTAAGCGCTTTTGAGAAGCTCTTTTAAGGGTGCTACAGAAAATAAAGTTATTATTAAGTCCTAAGTTTGGTTTTAACATTTGTAGGGACTTTTTTAATCATTCATTTTTTAATCAGCTTGAACTCTAAGGACGCAGAACAGATACGAGAGGTGAGTTGTGACATGGACGGTTACACATTAACAGAAGGACGGCGATGTTGAACTAGTTTCACTCTTGTGGAGACAATGCTTGGCTTCCTCACACTCAGCGGAGGAATGTGTTTGTGTGTGTTTACAGTCACACCCAGCGAGCGGGGGGGGAGGAAGGGTGTGCTCGAGGGTAAAAAAAACAATCATTTATGCAACTAGTATTATATGTGACCCTGGACCACGAAACCAGTCATAAGGGTCAATCTTTCAAAATTGAGATGTATACATAAAACATAGTTTACGGTCTGATGCCACAGTAATAATTTTGAGATAAACTGAACTTGCCGACAAGTCAATGAGATGTTTGTTCGAGGGGTATTTACAATGTGCAACTCACTCCAGTTATCACATGTTAAAGTGTAGTTTATTCAGCTGTAAATCATCTATTTCTAATCGAATAACAACAACAAAACATAAACTAACAAAACCTGGCTTTATTAAGAATTCATAAGCTTTCAGAATGAGAAACAATTCACACAAAAGAAGCGTAAAAACCTGACTAACACAGACATGATGCAGATTTATATATATCTATATATATGATATTGTGACATAGACCTACTAGTTTAAGTTAAGCAGCCTGACCACATGACTGGAGCAGAAAACTGTTTATTCTTTTATTTATTCATTTGTATAATTATGCATTTTCAAAAATAATAATTTTTACAAATTCAAGAAAATGCCACTCAAACAAAGAGACCTGTTTGATTTGTTTTTTATTTGTTGCTGTACTTTAATGTCTAAAGCATTGCATCACGTGCTGACCTGCAAAGCATATTTTCTGTATTTAAATCTCATTGTAACATCATATGGATATGTAAATATATATATTTGTCTGTTAGCTGATGATTTTCCTTTCTAAACACAGCGTTAATTAATCATAATGTTCATTTTACTAATGCATTATTAAAATCACAAGTTGTGTGTGTTAACATTAGTTAGTTAATGCACTGCGAACTAACAATAAACGACTGTATTTTCATTAACTAAGTATTGTTCATATTAATACACCTTATTGTAGAGTGTTACCATTTTAATTTTCTCTCCTTGTTACATTTACATTTATGCATTTAGCAGATGCTTTTATCCAAAGCGACTTACAGAATATTCAGGCTATACATTTTATTGTCAGTATGTGTGTTCCCTGGGAATCAAACCCACAACCTTTGCGCTGCTAACGCAATGCTCTTATTGAGGCATGTGAACTGTTTTTGTTATATAGTGGGATTGCTACTTGCTGATAATAAAGCATTATGATAATACTAATAACCAGTGTTGGGGGTAACGCATTACAAGTAACGCGAGTTACGTAATAATATTACTTTTTTAAGTAACTAGTAAAGTAACGCATTACTTTTTAATTTACTAAAAAATATCTGATTTACTTTTTCCATGTATTGACAGAGTGCTCTGTGTGAACATGATCTTACTGTAGATCTAATCTAGACTAAATGTGAATGTGTATTAATTCATCCCACTCGCAAAAAACAGATTCAGTATTCATCAAAATGAATTAAAACAGTGAAAGACAAACTCAGAATATGACGCAAACCTGCAATAATTAAATATGTTAAACAACACAAATATATATAATCTCAATTTTACTAACCAATGTGTTTGCTGCTGACCTTTGATGATCCAGTTCAACATAAGCAAAAATGATTTTACATAAACAATTGTGCTTGATTATTGCTGAAGAGTGTTGAACTTCTGTTCAGACGTGATTTACTCGTCCTTCAGACTGAGGTTTATTCATTACACTTTTTTGATGTGAAAGGCTTTTAAATTTGCTATAAATATAACTTCTTGTATTAAAAACAAACAATCAAGCCCTGCTCATATTTAAAAAGTAGCGCGAAAGTATCGTAACGCATTACTTTCCATAAAAAGTAACTAAGTAATGTAATTTGAGAGTTCTTTAGAGAGTAGCGCAATATTGTAATGCATTACTTTTAAAAGTATCTTTCCCCAACACTGATAATAACGAGAAGGGCTTTGGTCGGTACTCACGGAAATTCATGAGGGACTTGCAGTCCCACTGGTCGTCGCGGCCTCGGCACTCCTGCCACATGCTGGCGTAGTGCGTCTTGGCGTTCTCGTCCTCCACCCATCCAGACTGCGCCGCGATGGCGATGATGTCGAAAATAATCGCAAACACCAGGAGCAGAGGCAGGATCCACCTGCACCTCGGATACGCGATCCCACAACGAACCATTCTGCTTGAGTCTCCTGCGCGAGTGTGAAGAAGCTGTCCGAGTGTGTGTCTTTATTGGAACTTTCCCGGGGCTCCACCCCGCAGTGAAACCTGATCAGGAGAGGCCAGACCTGTTTGAATGGACGGGTGGCTCACTTTCTTTAACACTGCGCCATTTCTCTTTTACGAAGCCACACAGAATGACATCTGCGTACTGTGAACTTTCTGAGTTGTATCTCAACGATTAGCTGTGTCTTTATAAAACAGATTACAACAAAACTGAGCTAAAATCAATCCTAACTTACTTCTGTTTACACGTGTCTACATGCCAGTTATTTACTTGCAATGCAGCTTATTTATATTTCCATCAGTCATTTGTTGTGATATAGAAAGACACCCAGGGGCGTAGATTACGCGGGGGACGTGTCCCCCTCACTTTTTATAAAAAGTAAATTCGTCCCCCGCACTTTTTCATTGGACAGTTGTGTTCTCGATATGTTGAGGTTTTAATGGAGCAATGTATATAAATACAGAATTATTTAAAATTCAAAGAGACAAGATAGTCGATACATGACGTTTACGTTTCTATGGCAATCAGTCACTCAGTTTGGCACGTCACGACACGCCCTAGCGTCGCACGCGCGGTCCCGAGCTGCATCCAACACTCATAGAGGTCGCGATGAGTTCAAAGCGGCAAAAAACTCTTCACTCCTTTTTTACGACAAAGTCAAGCAGCGTAAGTTGGCATGTGGTATCCGAATAGTGTTGCACAATGTTGAGTGACTCTGTCTATTGCTCTTGTTGAATAATTAGCCAGTTTTGATGTTAATTATATGGAGAAAAAAAGCTGCCTGGACAAACTTATATTCAGTGTATTTTTTCGTAACTCTTTTGTAACGTCTTTTATTTTAACACATATGTATGTTATCAGAACTCTTCGAATAAGAATAAATATAATGTTGAACTGAGATTTTACAGCGTTGTGACATGTTTAACTCTGCCAATTCTACATAATGTATTTCAGTCAAGTATGCATGCATTGACGATCCGATATAGGAACGATCTTAATTTAGAGGTGCTCTTTCATTATTGCACTAATCTTAGGTTTTTATGTGTTGTCAAGACATAACATTATGTGTTGAACAAGAAACAGACAGCCTAGATTTTGTCAGGGCAGAATCAGGATGACACCCAAGAAAAATAAACTTCACAGGTGAGAAGAACAGATAACACCTGTTTTTACATTGTATAAAATCTCTTAATACACAAGTGTTTGTAGGATTAAATATGGACCAATCATAAAAAACACATAATTAGTAAAATATAGATTTTTTTTACATTAGTACGATAAACAACTTGGTATGGTATTCTTCATGACCATATTTTGCATCCCGTAATCCTACCTAATACCTAAACTTAACAAATACAACGACTACCTTACAAGCTATTAATAAGCAGTAAATGAAGAGTGTATTGAGGCAAAAGTCATAGTTAATAGTGAATGTGTTCCCCATACTAATGTGTTACAAATAATGTAGGATACAAATGATTGGTTACTGTCCAGCAGTGTACTTAATTTGTTATTTTGTATGTACATGTACCTGTAAGTTCATGTTTCAAACACTACTTTATTTAGACAGAGACAGAAGTGAATTCAGAGTTGAGAGTGAATGAGGCAGAACGTTTCAATGAGGCTTCAGCGGTAAGAACAGATTATTTACAGCATTGTCTATGATCAGATATTTATTATACCTTTTAACATAGATTAATCAGACTAATTTGTACTTTTTTATACTTCAGTTTTAAGTAGCTTTATATATTGAGATATATGTTAGCTTTAATACTGTGTCAAAAAGCTACTACTTTTAAACTAACCAGCCAGAAAGCTTCAATGAAAGTCACTAAATGTTTATTTCATCTCGTTGTTTAATTCATATAGGGTCTACATACCTTGACACGTTTGTCAATTGAGCTCAATACATAGTTTATTTGCAATAGTTTGTTTTGAATTACTTTTTTATTTAATTCCTGAAACATGGACTTTATAATAAAACAGAACAGAATAAAGTAGTATGTGAATGTGCAAGTATCCATTACTGTGTGCAACGTACTGTACATACAACATACACAAAATACAATGTGAAATATGTAAACAATAGTACCCTTATAAAGACATCTTTGTAACTTATACTCAAAAAGGTGCACATTAGTACCTTATGGTACCAATATACCTTAAAGTACAACTATGAGACTTTTTGGGGTAAATAAGGTACAAATATGTCCTTTAAGGGTACTATCCCAGTGACAAGCTGTTGTTTTTATTTTTATTTTTTCTCTATTACTTTCCTTATATTTTATAATCAAATATAATACTATAATCATAAAGCATATTAAGCAAAAATGTATGATTAAAAATAAAATCTGTCAATTAGACAAGGGTTAACTGAAGAAAAAAAAACAGGTATAACACTAGACATTCCATCCCCCCACTTTTGAAATGATGGCTACGCCTCTGCCCAAACCTACATTTATTCTACAGTGAACATTTGAATACAGTGTTTATTGTATATAATGTGTGACTCTGGAGCACAAAACCATTCATAAGTGTCAGTTTTTTAAAATTATGATTTATGCATCATCTGAAAGCTGAATAAATAATATTTCCATTGATGCATAGTTTGTTATGATAGGACAATATTTGAAAATCTGGAAACTGAGGGTGCAAAAAAAATCGAAATATTGAGAAAATCATATTTAAAGGTGTCCAAATTAAGTTCTTAGCAATGCATATTACTAATCAAAAATTAAGTTTTGATATATTTACGGTAGGAAATTTACTAAATATCTTCATGGAACATGATCTTAATATCCTAATGATTTTTGGCATAAAAGAAAAATGTATCATTTTGACCCATACAATGTATTTTTGGTTATTACTATAAATATACCCCAGCGACTTAACACTGGTTTTGTGCTCCAGGGTCACATCTAGAGTTTAAAAGCAGCAGTGCACAAACTTTACGTACAGACCTGTACATGTTCTTGAAATGAAGATGAGATGGAGCTTCATCACATGATTTCTCGGGTCTGGAGACCTTGATGTGGGCTTGCTTGTCCTCTTCTTATTGTGTATCCACTCTTTCTGTCCTAAACATATCTAGTTTGCTTTCATTAAAACATAAACTAAACTGGTATTTATAATCACGTGTATGCAATAGAACTGTTTTACATTTATTTTTGATCAATTATTAAATGAGGAAAATAATCATGCTTTTTCCCCAAAAAATTGTGTAATGTTAAAGCGATTCCCAGCATTTGAACCATATATACTGTATACTATATATACATATACATAGTGTGTGTGTGTGTGTGTGTGTGTGTGTGTGTGTGTGTGTGTGTGTGTGTGTGTGTGTGTGTGTGTGTGTGTGTGTGTGTGTGTGTGTGTGTGTGTGTGTGTGTGTGTGTGTGTGTGTGTGTGTGTGTGTGTGTGTGTGTAAACTGAGTGGTCCGTTATGATGGCATGATGGCTTCATGTTGTCGCTGTTAAAACAGCCTCAGGCCATTCATGATGGAATCGAGCTCTGAAAAGCAAGTCATAAATTAATAATGTAAACATTATATGCATGAATGTGTTGATAAATGAATCAACAGGTGTGTACATGCTTGTGTGAGACACAGAAAGTGAGTTTGTAGTGTCCTCGAAAAATATTTTGTTACTTTAATTTGAATTTATTACAAAACTAGTCTGGACCTAGAAATTAAGAGTGCTTTATTCATTTTAATTATCAACATTTTAATACTTTAGATTTAGATTCGCTGTAGCTACAATACATGTTGATGCATGAACGCAGAACACTACAGAAAATTATGAATTTTTTTAATTATGGGGAAAGTTAATTTAAGCAACCCCGTCATGGAAAGTCTAATAAGTCAGTTTCTGTAATTACTGTATCATCAGTATTCAGTTAACCTCTATATTACAAACTGAATTCTGTTTGTAGCCTGCGCTGTAAAAACTTTTACTATGATCTACTTAACATTCAAGTTGTGAAATCATTGAAATATACTTTAAGAATCAAGTAAATGTAATTATTCAGATAATTCGATTTAAGCCTCTGGTTGTGTTCGGGTCAAATTGACCCGGAAAATATTTAATTTTTCCCGAAAATACGAGTTAACGTTATCGCATTGGACTCAAACTTACTGACTTTGTTCACATGGGGTATAAAGTACTTCTCATAAGTATTTGTTTAATTTTCATAATTTTCATAATTGTTTGTATTTTTTTTTTTCACCTAGTCACACTTATGGTGTTCCCGGTCAAAAATGACCAGACTCCAAACAGCTGCTTGTAAATCTGTCATTATGCTATATTATCACCAAATATTGGATTCATTCTTTTGTCAACTTGTTTTCTTTCATTCAGGACTGGTTTTGTGTTTCTATTTGCATCTGATTAATCGTAGGCCTCATTTATCTAAGAGTAGGTTCGTTTTTTGAGTGAAACATTTTTTTATTAATAATTTTTACAATATTAAACAAAAAATTATAAAAATGTGCACAGTTTCTCAGTGTGCTTTAATGTTTATTCAGGAAGTTTGCTTTTAAATGCTTTTATTTTGTACAAAATTGCACAAAGTCACACTTGTCAAAAATGTCTGGCCATTGAAAGTGAATGGGGAAGAATGAAAGTAAGAGAAACCGCTAGTGTTCAGGAGCATAATGTGCTTGCACACATAAAGGCCTTGGACCTGTGCATGTGTAGATGCATGTATACTCCTTCTTAGAGAAAAATGATATCTGTGAGGATTTCCAGTCAGGATTTAGACCATCTCATAGTACTGAGACTGCTCTCATTAGAGTGACAAATGACCTGCTCTTATCATCTGACCGTGGTTGTATCTCTCTATTAGTGCTCCTGGATCTTAGTGCTTCGTTCGACACTATCGATCCCAACATTCTTTTGAATAGACTTGAAAACTTTGTTGGTATTAGTGGAAGTGCATTAGCATGGTTCAAATCATACTTATCTGACCGCCATCAATTCGTAGCAGTGAATGAAGAGGTATCATATTGATCACAAGTGCAGTATGGAGTACCTCAAGGCTCAGTACTAGGGCCGTTACTTTTCACGCTTTACATGTTACCCTTGGGAAATATCATCAGGAAACATGGGATTAGCTTTCACTGTTATGCTGATGATACGCAGCTCTATATTTCTTCACGGCCCGGTGAAACACACCGAATTGAGAAATTTATGGGATGCATAGTCGATATAAAAAACTGGATGATGAATAATTTCTTACTACTAAATTCTGAAATAATAGAGCTGTTAATTATCGAACACAACCAAAGGGTTAATTAATCTCAGGAATAAAACAGAGTAATTATAATTAAAACCTTTATGCTGTGCAATAGTAATTCAATAGTAAATCTGAAACACAACACACAGAACATAAATTGAGTAATTTAATTTGTATATACAATGTCTATATTTACTATTTTACTTAACTGTATTTACCATTTACTCTGTTCATACTTTACAATAAATATAACAAAATGATAAACAAAAACACATTATTTTAATTAAACATTTATTTGTCAAAATTGGCCATAACTCCATTTCAACCATACTTTGCAAATGACAAGTTGTTGAATAAATGTTAGCCGCTGAACTGTGGATAAAAGACTGTATGTGATATATAACTGTGCCTAAAACATCTATAGTCTGTGTAAAAACAGAATGAACACACGTATAAATCCTAACGTTATAGCTCGTAAAATCTTGTGCATGTTTTCTGAGACATCTATTGTCTAATAATCTGGTGATTTTGGCATGAATCAAAGGGCGTACTAGCCTAATCAGAATAATTCAAGGAAAATCAAACGTCCACCCTTTGAATACGCCCGTGAAGAAAGCACAGTGCTGATGATCTGCCGTGAATCAGAGCGGGGCGGTTTATGGGTGTGTGGCAGCTGATGAGACGTCTATTAGTTTACAGACTGAATGTTCCCATAACTCGAGAAACAGTAAAGAGGGTGGAGAAAGTTCTGGATGGACCGGTTCGGCAGCCACAGGCGCCTGCAGGTGTCTGTCACACCCAAAGCTCACCCGCACGGGGTTCAATTACTGAAACATGCTGTGTTCATGAGCAGCTAAAGATGCACGTTTCAGTACAATACATGCAATCCGTAGACACTGCAGATATCACAGATGACAAAGACTATAGTGAGAGCACTTCGGCGTTTTAAATTAGGGTGGTAGCACTTTCTCACCTGGATTTATTTATTCTGTTTGTATTCATTGTTTTGAAATATGTTTCTGTGTGACAATCGCTTGACATGATACCAGTTTGTTTAATTGGTTCAATCATTTATCTTAATTTATCAGTCAACCCGGCTGAAAAAAACAAAACAATAGAAACCATCAGAAAAATTATAATGTTCTCCACTACAAACATTAATACAAATCATCAACTTTTAACCATTAAAAATGGTTTCTGTAGTGTGTTTTGGGACATACTCCAGTATAATTCAATGGTTTTAACAAGCCACCAATAGCAGATGACCATTTACCAGTCGAGACTCACGGGGTCCATTACAGTTTCCATTAAAACCAGTTTAAATCCCATCATAACCAGTGAAACCATTACACATTCTGTGATGGTGTCTATTTTTTTTCAGCAGGGAAATAGATAGAGTAATAAATACACGGGGATGGGGAAGTGAGACCTGTTCACTCTGGATAATCTAGGTTTATAAGATAATAAATAATTCATTTTAAAATATCTGGATTACAGGAATACACAAAAGATGAATAATTATAGATTTAGCCTATTTCTTAAAATATTTACCCCCGGTTTCATAGACAAGGATTACGCCTAATGTAAATCTGAGCTGTTTCAGCTGAAAGATTGCACTGACTGATCTTAAAACACATCAGTGCCTTTGTTTTGTCTCAAGATGCACACCAGTAATGTTTTCTCTAAAGCACATTTATAAAAAAAATATTTTATATATTTTATAATATATTAATATAATCATTTATATTAATAACTTAATTTAACTATGGCCTAATCCTGCCTTAGTCTATACCCTGTCTGTGAAACCAGGCCATAGAAATGCACAATGATGTGTATGTATTTTTGTACTAGATTGTATGTAAGTAGTTCGTTTGGATCTCTCGACTACATATAAGCCATA
>CM049801.1:1744217-1769217 GCA_027422405.1 Ptychobarbus kaznakovi
ACGCAGTACACGTAGGAAGGATTTTTTATTTGTTATTTTTGTTTGTTTTTTCAGAAAACTAGTATGTAAAATATAGAAAAATTAAACTTAGTGTTAGTTTTACAAGAAAAGCTAGCAGTTAGAGAATAAATATGCAATTGGTAGAGGGTCACATGTTTTTTTTTTTTTTTATAAAAAGACGACAGATTAGATAAAATAAATTTAGAATAGAGAGTGCTAGAGGGTCAAATAAAGATGGAAGAGATGTGTTTTTAGCCGTTTCTTGAAGATGGGTAAGGATTCAGCTGCTCGGATTGAGTTGGGCAGGTCACCAGATGGGAACAGTTAATGAAGTTTTGTGCCTCTTTGGAATGTTTAATGAATGTTAGTTTTGTCATAATAGTATGTCCTTTTAGCAGTGGAGACATTAGTAGAGGTTTGTTGGAACAGAGAAGTCAGAGAGGAGTGATCGAGAAAAGGGCCAATAAAAATTACAGGACCGGCAGTGGTCAGTATCATTAATCACAACTCCAAGGATTTTGTGATTTGGAAGGTGAAATAGTGATGAAACGCCATATAGGTTTATTGAAGGTGATGGTCCTTTCTGCAGCCCTGAGTTTAGAAGAGTTGAGTGTCGATGTTCACGGAGAACGACAGATACCCAAGGGGCAGAATACCTCACCTCGGAGTGGTACGTGCTGGCCTGGAAGTTAATCAAAAGCAGGGCAGAAAGTATTAAGCGTTCTTGCAACAATCTTCAACAACTGACATCAGAGTGGAACAGAAAGTGTCAGTAGCAATGAAAGGTAAAGGAAACTATTAGAGTGGGTTAAGAGTGGGTATCATCAAGATATGATAACTGTTTAAGGGGAGGAAGGAGAGAAATGGAATAGGATCGAAGATGAAAAGGATGAGTTTAGAGATTTCCATAGAGAAGTATG
Organism: Ptychobarbus kaznakovi; assembly: GCA_027422405.1. NCBI lineage: Eukaryota > Metazoa > Chordata > Actinopteri > Cypriniformes > Cyprinidae > Ptychobarbus > Ptychobarbus kaznakovi. Next base: position 1,745,138 of record CM049801.1, read on the forward strand.
TAAACAGATTGGTTTGCTGGTAGCAGATTGTGGTGTGAAAATTGTGCGGGTTTGTAATTTAATTAATGAAGAATGTGCGGGTGAGAGAAGGAGGGGGGAGGACGAGTGAGGAAAATGTTTTAAAGAGCGTAAGTTATAATAGTATGTCGTCGAAAATCAGAGAGGAGTGACATGTGGAGGGGTATTTGATGTGTCAGGAATCATGGGCAGAAGGAGTTGTGCTGGCCTGGAGGGGGCAGAAAGTTAAGAGTGAGGAAGAAGTGGTCTGTTTAAGGGAGGAAGCGAGGTGTGCAGTGGAGTAACATGTGGAGGGTATTTGATGTGTCAGCATGTTTGAGGTTAAGAGTGAGAAGAAGTGGTCATGATCAGTGGAGCAGTGTCGTGTGTAAATAAGGTCCAGTTGGTTGCCTGATTTGTGAGTAGTCGTAGTTAACACTCTCTTGAGATCAAAAGAGGCAAGTAGAGTGTGGAAGTCTGCAGCCTGAGGTTTATCTAGGTGGATGTTAATGTCTCCAAGTATAACTAAGGGTGTACCATCCTCAGGAAAGGTTGAGAGCAACAAACTTAATTCTTCCACAAAGTTAACTAGTGGTCCTGGAGGACGATAAACAACTACAAAATGGATTTTTAGAGGGTAGGTAATAGTAACCGAATGTGATTCAAAGGAGCTGTTTATACTCCGAGATGATAAAGGAGTGAATTTCCAATTATTAGAGATGAGCAGACCAGTACCTCCACCTCTTCCAGTCAAACGGGGGATGTGGGAAAAGGAGAAATTATTGGAGAGTGCTGCAGGTGTAGCATTGTCCTCTGGTTTAATCCAGGTCTCTGTCAGGGCTATGAGGTTTAGCCTTGAATGACTAGTAACGGAAGTAATTAAATCAGCTTTGTTGACAGCAGACTGACAATTCCAGAGACCAATAGAAAAAGAAAGTAATGTATTAGTATACATAGGCAAAGTACGCAGGTTGTTAGGATATATTACTTGTTTTCCAAGAATGTATTTTAACAAAAATACAAAGAGCAATATATAAATTTTTTTACCAGATTTAGTCCTACACTTACTCACTTTTCTTTGTTCCCCAATAATAAAAAAGTTCACTAATTTTAGATTTAAAAAAAGTCTACTACGGTTAATGTGTGTGTGTTTCTTCAAAGCAAAAAAATAACACGACGATCTTTGAAAAAAGTGCATAATGTTCAAACGCTGTATAACCAGATGTGTATGACGGGTGTTTCTGAGCTAAAGCGAAAGGTTGGATCTGTTCAAGGTTCAAGGTTTCTTTATTTGTCACATAAAAAATTATACAGGGTATAATCAGAAGTGAAATGTAAGTGAAATCAGGTTGTCAAACCTTTAAACTGGTTTCTGTCGTGCTCAGATTGGATTCAAGAACATGGAGAACGTGGAGCATGTTCCTCTGACCCAGGAGAAGGCCGTGCAGCTGGTGAAGGATGTGTTCATCTCAGCCGCTGAGAGAGACGTCTACACCGGAGATGCCCTCAAGATCTGCATCATCACCAAGGAGGGCATTCGAGAAGAGATGGTGCCGCTCAGGAAAGACTGAGATGACTCCTCCGCCATGCCACAACTAGCCTGCTCTTTGCTTTCTCCTCTTGCATCCTTCATTCTGCTGATCTTTTATATTCCTTCTCAAGAATAAATGTTAACCCAGTCCGTGTTGTCTTTCATTCAGTGTGTTTGGTCCGTTTGAGAACGGCATTGTCCTTGTGGGACACCGTTGGGCAAAAGTGGATTTTATTGAAAACGCACATTTGCATATTGATAGTACAAATAGTAAATTTCTGGATGCATTGAAAAAAACAGGCATCTCTTAAGTGCTTGTTTTCTAGATTTACGTTTGTATTTAGTCATTTAGCAGACGCTGTTATCCAAAGTGACTTACAAACGAGGACATTCAACTGTAGTATTAAACTAACTAAAGACAGATCCAAAACTTTGAATAATACTTTTGTGACCCTGGAACACAAAACCAGTCTTAAGGGTCAAATATTTCGAAATTATGATTTATACATCATCTGAAAGCTGAATAAATAATATTTCCATTGATGTATGGGTTGTTATGATTGGACAATATTTGAAAATCTGGAATCTGAGGCTGCAAAAAAATCTAAATATTGAGAAAATAATCTTTAAAGTTGTCCAAATGAAGTTCTTAGCTATGCATATTAATAATAAAAAATTAAGTTTTGATATATTTACGGTAGGAAATGTACAAAATGTCTTCATGGAACATGATCTTAATATCCTAATTATTTTTGGCATAAAATAAAAATATATAATTTTGACCCATACAATGTTTTGTTGGTTATTTCTACAAATATACCCCAGCGACTTATGACTGGTTTTGTGCTCCAGGGTCAGATACACACATTTTAAAAATAAATAAAAATGACAAATGCGTACTTCAAAACGTAACATTTAAATGAAAAACAAAAAATAAAGCTAAGAATAATTCAAAATATTAAAGAACTGAAGGTATAAAAGTATAATAATTACTCTCACATAACACCAAAAACAACGACATATGTGTTTATGTACAAACACACACACATACATATACATATTTATACAATCTATATATATATATGAGTTAATTTCCATTTAAAGTATTAAAATAAGTCAAAACTTAATAAAAGACCCATACAGACATAATCTAACTCAAATTAAAATAGAAAAATACAAATCAAATGACAGACGTTTATCAGTAATCCTAACACATGCTAAACACATCATAAGAAATGATTATAAAACTGAAACAGAAGTCAAACAAGTAGAGAAATAAAAACTACTAAATATGAAAAACCATGGGATTATATTCAGCTTTGATTTTAACTCTCGCAACTTCAGCAAAAAGCTCACTATTTTAGCGGTCCGTTATTAAATACTGGTAATCGCAAAATATTGTTCCTGTTCCCTGCAAAAAGTGTTGTATTATAAAGATGTATTGTTTCCAAAATTACATCAGAAAACATGAATTTTGTAATAAGACAGCATGTAGCTGTATGCATAAACCTGAACAAAAACCATCTAAATCAATTCAGATTTACCGGTATATGATTTTCACAGTAAATATGATTTAATATGCCCTGCAAACCCCAGTGAGCTACAGACAGTAAGTAATTCTGACTCCATTATAATTTTTTGTTAATTCATGTAACCACAATTTTAAAGCCTCGCCCTCGAGTCTAAAAAGATGCTGTGAAAGTAAACGGCTTGATTCATATGGATTTCCTTATGTTTTTTTGGTTGTAATTCTCTCTTTATTAACCTCATACGATCACTATAAATGTTTGTGTTGCTGAATACTGATATAATCGGCTGATCATCTAACACTTGACTCTCAAAGCTAATGTAAAGGTGATTGGACAAGGCCTGTCGAACGCTTGTACGCGTACAGTGCTGATTCACATGCTCAGGATAGTCTTGAAGAGTTATTCATCTGACTTATGTTTTCTTCATGACTGGTTGTAAAAAAAGAAAACAAAACATATTTTTATTTAATTCAGTTGAGAATATGAAAAATGTTTATTTTTGTTCATGTGTATTAGAAAAAGAGTCAGCGACACGACAAGCATCATAATTTAATATTGTCCAGCAGGGTTCAGGATCGTCTGTGTGGTGCTGGAGTCGTGTTGTGTCTCTGGCTGCCTTGTCTTCACAGTTTGACAGTCAATGGTTAGCATCCTCTCAGCTGCTTCAGATGTATTTACTGGTGCCTGAATGTAGAGCTTTCCATGAGCCATGGAGCAGGTCACCGCCTCAGGATTCACTCCTCGAGACGGATCAAACACCCATCTGAACTCTTGGCTTCTGTAAGAGAACGAGCCCTTCCCGTCCTCCAACTTCTTCTCGCTCTTTCCGCTGACATGCACACCTGTCTGACTGACAGTTCTTCTGGGGAAAAGTCTTTAGTGTCCAGCGTCAAAGCAAAGCGCCTTCCCTCTTTCTCCATTGTGCAGGCGATTGGCTAGATCTCCTGTGAGGGTGGCATCTGCTGGATCTCCTCAAAGATCTTGTGCTGAAGTTTCTCCATCTGCTCTTCAGCTCCTGCAGTTGCTCTCCGTGTCTGTAAAGAGATGTTATCTCCAGCCAGAGACTGCGCACTGTTCAGTCCGTTCCCATGAATGAGCTGAGGGAAGGCTGGAATCCATGCAGGCTCAACATTTTCAGTTGCTTTCGTGCTGTAGTTTTGCTCCTCCGTCGAGTTGTCTCTCTCTCTGGGGGCCAAAAAGGAGGTTCAGACATTCAAATTCCTCGGGACAATCATCTCAGCAGAGCTCAAATGGTCAGTCAACTCCACAGCAATCATGAAGGCACAGCAGCACCTTCACTTCTTGAGTGTGTTAAAGAAGAACAACCTAAAGGAGAAGCTGCTGGAGACCTTCTATCGCTCTGCAGCGGAGATCCTGAGACACACTGTATCACGGTACGGTATTACAGCTGTGCTGAGGCAGAGGAAGGAATACAGTGGACCATCTACAGGATCACTGGCTGCCCTCTTCCCTCTCTGAAGCACCTTTACAACTCCTGCTGCCTCAGCAGAGCTCAGAACATCGAAAAAGAGCATTCGCACCCTGTTCCCAGCCTCTGGCAGGCGCTACAGATGCATCAAACACTGACCAATAGACTCAAGGACAGCTTCTTCCCCAGAGCTACAATCACACTGAACACTCACATGCACTGATATCTTACTCAGTACAATGTGTGTATTATGTGTATCATATTTCTGTGCAATCTCCACTCTTAGTGCAATGTTTTCTATATCTTTATTCCTTCAACAGTACAGCGTTATATTCCAGTGAAATATCTTCACTTTTTGTGCAATATTTGTATATTCTCATTCCAAATAGTTTTATTCAGAGCCAGAAGTCTACCTCATATTAGTGCAATAATCATTTTGACAAGCTCTGACTTATTATTATTTATGTATACAAGCAACTCTTTCTATGTTCACTTTATTCTTTTGTCTTAACTATTTTAATTGTACATCACTTTGTATTATGTCTCTTTCTTTTTAGTTTTGTGTCTATTATGTACCGTGCACCTTATGCAGAAGCTCTGCAATTTCGTTGTATATTGTGCACAATGACAATAAAGGAAATTATCAATTCTAAAGCAGAGCTGTCAATCAATAAATGGGGACAAAGTAACTCAGATATTTTCTTGTAAATGAAAAAGTAATGTGTTGCTTTACTAGTTGAAAAAAGTAATCTGATTACATAACCAACACTGCTATTAAAACATTATCTTGCTTGGGTCACTGTATGTTTATGTATAGATATAATCAATAGAGTATTGCTGTTTTGACATATCATATTCTCCCAGTTATTTGGTGATGGATCAAGAACTATTAAAGTAGAAGATGGCTTAAATAAAGTAGAGATTGAGCTTGTGTCTGAAGATCTGTCCGAGTTGAGTGATCTGACCGTAGACCTTCTCTCCAGCTACATACGACCACTTGCGAGTCCCTTCAGACCTGCAGTCTGTGAGGATTGTTGTTCTCATGTCTGCTCAGATGAACTCATTTTGAGAGTCCATCCTCGGACAGCAGACTGCTGTGAAGGACACCGCTTGCTCGTGTTAAAAGCGGGAGAAACTGTAATTATCATAAAGGTGACGTCGGCAGATGGAGCAACACTCGGGTAAGAACTATAACCTGCCAGTGCCAAACTCCCCACAAGAACCACAGCGCTACCGTGTTTCTACTTTAAATTGTTGTGCTTCATTTCATGTTACATGACTTTTCTTCATCATCATTTGTGAAATTTACTAGCAGTGCCTGAGTGGAAACTGTCAAAGAGTGTACAGTATGTGTCCATGATATTTTGGGGTTATATTCTTCAACTATGAAATTATCTTCTGATATAAGCACAGAAATAATGTTTCTAATGGTTTAGTAGTGCTGGGTAGTCCATTACTGATTCCAAATTACATGACAAAAATTGTTGTAATATAGGATAATCATGTACCATATTAATATAATGAAAATGACAATTAACAACATGAAGTCCATTAAACACCAGTCTTTCCGGTTCGTGATTTTGTTGAAAAAGATATTAATTAAATCATAAAAATGTCCAAATAAAATAAATAATTTTAAAATAATACAAATAATACACACTAAAGAGATGAAATATTTGATACCAAATTCAGGGAATGTGTTACTTAAGTTATTAAACATTTATTTTATTAATTCTCAGCGGTATCGTTCAAGTGAATATATGTCGGCTGACAAAGAAAGTTTGGGACTTGCATTGAATGTAAATAAGAAATAACATACTGTGCATTTGATGCCTTTCTAAAGACAGTAATACAAGGTTAAATAATGCACTGAGTGATCATTCAGTATTCATCAGTAGTTGATGCATTTTTGAAATGTCGAGAAAACACTTTCAGTAGATGTTAATGATTTTGTTTTCTGTGTTATTATGGCCAGCGGACTAGTGGATGCTCCACAAAACTGAAGACTTTCTAAATGTATAGAAGCGGTGGGCTGTTTCAGAAAGGAACGCTTAAAAGATGAAAAATTATAATTTTTCTGAATCAATAAATGATGCTTAATTTAATGCTATTGTGTGATTAATTAAAAATGTAATCAATAAGAAAGCAACTTTAAAAATTTGAATCAATCTAATTATAAGTATCATTTTTGGACTGATTAAGATTACACATAATCTGTTACACTGTGGATCTAGAATTTGCTTATATTTTCTTCAGCAACAACTCCATGTTATAAACATGTAACGTAAATATGATTGATAACTCTCCACATTTTGTGTTATGTTAATATAATGGCTACTTTTAATACATGTATGCTTTTTTCAGATCTTAGATTTAGCTGATTCCATTCATTTATTCATTGAAGTGATGCTCAAAAAAAAAACATCTGATAAAATGAAAAACTTTTGAAAATAGGGTTGTACTCTTAAAAATAAAGGTGCTTCACGATGCCATAGAAGAATGTTTTTTTTTGTCTAAATGGTTCCATAAAGAACCTTCAAACATCTGAAGAGCCTTTCTGTGTCACACAAGCTTCTTTGTGGTGAAAGAAGGTTCTTCAGATTATAAAATGTAAGGACGAGATGTTCTTTAAAGAGCCAGTTCCTCTAGGAAAGACCAGATGGAGTGCTCTGGACAAACCCGTGTCAATACATCAGAGGTGAGAGAAACGTCTCTGCGCTCAAACCCCTTCATACATTCTCATTAGCGTGTCATGTTTGTATGCAGTGAACCAAAGGCAGTATTTTCAGCTCCATATATTGACATGCTGACGCGGAGGTCAAAAGTCGATCCGTCCTTTGGGAGAGGGCTGGAAAGAGCTCGACCAGAGAATGTCTAACGCTCCCGTCAAATGCTTCTTCTCATATCGTGGTATGAATATCACTATAGCTAGAAATAAGCATTTGTTAACAACACCTTAGCAAATAGCTTTGAGAGCTCTCTTCAGTTGCACCTAAATAACGTTAAAGGGACAGTTCACCCAAAAATGAAAATTCAGTCATCATTTGCTCACCCTCAAGTAGTTTCAATCCTGTATGAATGTGTTTGTTCTGCCGAACACAAAGGAAGATATTCTGAAGAACGTTTGTAACCAGGCACCATTGACTTCCATAGTAGGAAAATAAATACTGCTCCCGCATTCTTCAGAATATCTTCCTTTGTGTTCGGCAGAACAAACACATTTATACAGGTTTGAAACTACTTGAGGGTGAGTAAATGATGAACAAATTTTCATTTTTGGTTGAACTGTCCCTTTAAGTCTTTAATTTATTTGTCTTGATTAACTCTTTCCCTGCTAAACACATAATTTTGCGTGTTTTGACTTTTATACACTCGGGGGCACTATTTCGCATCTCCTGAATGAGTCCAGAATCTCCTGCTCAAAAACACAGACGAGGAAGACAGAAACAAGCAATCTCATATGTAAGAAGATGCATATGAAAAATATTGTGATCATCAACAATAAACAGCATATACATGTACATCTCAAAAAATTAGAATATCATGAAAAAGGTCAATATTTTTTGTCACTCATTTCAGAAAGTGAAACCCATATATTATATAGATTCATTACAGATAGAGTGAAATATTTCAAGCCTTCATTTCTTGAAATATTGATGATTATGGCTTGCAGATAATGAAAACCCCAAATTAAAGAAAATTGGAATATAACATAAGATCAATAAAAAAATATATTTTAAACAGAATTGTCAGGCTTCTGAAAAGTATGTTCATTTCTATGTACTCAATACTTGGTTGGGCCTCCTTTTGCATGAATTACTGCATCAATGCGGCGTGGCATGGAGGCAAGCAGCCTGTGGCACTGCTCAGGTGTTATGAAGCCCACGTTGCTTTGATAGCGGCCTTCAGGTCATCTGGATTGTTGGTGTCTGGTGTCTCTCATCTTCCTCTTGACAATACCCCATAGATTCTCTACGGGGTTCAGGTCAGGCGAGTTTGCTGACCAATCAAGCACAGTAACACCATGGTCATTGAACCAGCTTTTGGTACCTTTGGCACTGTGTGCAGGTGCCAAGTCCTGCTGGAAAATGAAATCAGCATCTCCATAAAGCTTGTCAGCAGAAGGAAGCATGAAGTGCTCTTACATTTCCTGGTAGATGGCTGCGTTGACTGTGGACTTCAGAAAACACAGAGGACCAACACCAGCAGATAACATGGCAGCCCAAACCATCACTGACTGTGGAAACTTTACACTGGACTTCAAGCAACATGGATTCTGTGCCTCTCCTCTCTTCCTCCAGACTCTGGGACCTTGATTTCCAAATGAAATGCAAAATGTACTTTCATCTGAAAAGAGGACTTTGGACCACTGAGCAACAGTCCAGTTCTTTTTCTCCTTAGCCCAGGTAAGATGCTTCTGACAATGTTTCTGTTTCAGAAGTGGCTTGGTAGCCCTTTTCCTGAAGATATCTGAGCGTGGTGACTCCAGCTTCAGTTCACTGCTTGTGAAGCTCTCCCAAGTGTTTGAATCTGCTTTGCTTGACAGTATTCTCAAACTTGCGGTAATCCCTGTTGCTTGTGCACATTTTCCTATCCAATTTCGTCCTTCCAGTCAACTTTGCATTTAATATGCTTTGATACAGCACTCCTTGAACAGCCCCCCTTTCAGTAATGACCCTCTGTGACTTACCCTCTTTGTGGAGGGTGTCAATGATCGTCTTCTGGACCACAGCCAAGTCAGCAGTGTTCCCCATTATTGTGCTTTCAAAGAACAATAGATACCCACAGTTTATACTGTAGGGAAGCTCATTTATTGAAACTCAAATGTATGAAAAACAATGTTTTGAGAAATAAAGATTTTTGACTTTCATTAGCTGTAAACTCTAATCATCAAAATTAAAACAAACAAAAAACATTTGAAGTGTTTTACTTTACATGTAATTAATCTAAAATATATGAAAGTTTTACTTTTTGAAATAAGTTAAAAGAAAAATACTTTTTCAGGATATTCGATTTTTTTATATGTACCTGTAAATGAAAGCTGCTTAATATATATATATTTTTTATACATCGTATGGGCCAAAATTATAGATTTTACTTTTATGCCAAAGATCATTAGTACATTAAGTAAAGATCATGCTCCATGAAGATATTTTGTAAATTTCCTACCATAAATATATCAAAACTTAATTTTTGATTATTAATATGCATTGCTAAGAACTTCATTTGAACAAATTTAAAGATGATTTTCTCAATATTAAATTTGTTTGCACGCTCAGATTCCAGATTTTCAAATATTGTCCTATCAGAACAAACCATACATCAATGGATGGATATATATTATAAAATCATATTTGACATATTATTTAATCAGCTTTCAGATGATGTATAAATCTCAGTTTCGGAAAATTGATCCTTATGACTGGTTTTGTGATCCAGGGTCATATATATTTAATACTTTTATTTTTTGAAATATATAATAGCAGCACATTGTGACACACCCATAGGCAGCAGCTCAGCAGGGTATTTTTTTGTTGCAAAATGTAATTGAGATCAGAGAAACTATGGCTTTCTTTCACTGTAGTGGTCCCAGTAGAGTCTGTCTGCTCTGTCACAGCAGGACGGCAGTAGTATTGTGTCTGATGAGAAGTGTTGGCTCCATCGAGTCCTGCTGAAGCATCTGGATGCCTGCTCACTGAATGCAGACAGCTGGGAATATAACCTACACGTGGGCCGAGCAATGAGGCACTGCAACACCTTCAGACCGCGCTGGGCCTCCAGCCCCGTCAGCCAGCCATCGGCTGTGACCCATCAGACTGATGCATTTAAACTTTTGAAAATTAAAAGTGGGGTCAGTGATTTCTGGTAGCCAATGTTGATATTTGAAATCACCACAACAAACACATTTTGGTTTCTTCCAAGTCAGACATGACAAAAGTAACTTGAGTCTGAATAATTCAGTAACCACTATGATTTTCAAGTACTTTTCATTTGCTAAAATGAGCAGAGCCAACAGTCATTGGTTTGGGAATCAGACTTTACCGTGCTGGATGTTTTCGACTGACTATTTGATTTGTATATGTAAAGCACTTTGGTATACACTAGCAGTTTTTAAATGTGCTATAGAAATACACTGACCTTGACTAAAAATAACAATTTGGATTCGGACTACTGACAATGCTTAATGTTTCTGGATCACTAAACATTATTTGTGTTTAAGTCAAGTCGCTCACTTATGTGCCATACTTATGTCCAGAGATGCCACACAAAATGTTGATCACAGACCTCAAACTTTACAGACCTACCAAATCTACCAATCCCATTCACTCCATCTTCGACCTCTTGGTAAACAGATGAATCGTGGATTAAATATACAATGCATATTAATATTCATAGACATTTATTCCACAATCCATCTCTGTTCACTGAGAGTGTAACAGGTGGGTATGCAGAGAGGGAGTGAATGTGATTTCACCAAGTAGATCATCAAACTTGTTGATCCTGCCTTTCCAATAGGATTTGAGTGATAAATGTACAATTCATGTCAAGTTTAGACCTACAACCAGGGTTAAGGGCTTCTACACTATTCATCTATAAGTTCCCTCTGATTTTAGAGCCAAGTTGTAATTAGGTTTGGTATATGGTAAGGACTGTTTTTGGAGACAAATGTTGTTCCTGGATCAACAGGAACAGGCTTAAGAACCACTGAGCTAATCAAATGTAGCTTGCTGAAGAAAACGGCATTTAGCCATTATACTAGACAATCATCTCACGGTTAGCTTACAGTGCCAAACGTCCAGATCGGGAACGGCTTGTAATCGTACCGTGCTGAACCGTAGCTTGCACTATTCCTCTCCGTGCAACTGTTCAGCCCAATGGTGGAAACACTTATTAAACCAACCACAGTTTTGCTTGAGTGCATCAAACCCTTGCATTTCCATCTAGAAACCAAACTCTTTAGCAAAAAAGCCTGCTATCAAATGATTCAAATCAAATTCAAGTTGATTTGTATAGCGCTGTTCATGATACAAAATCGTTGCAAAGCAGCTTTACAGAAAATTCAAGATTCTATAATATATTAGTACTAGTCGTTTATCAGTCTCAAGTTGATGTACATATGGCAGAAATGTACAGTACAAATCAGTTAATGACGTAATCAAACAGACAATGCACACTATTAACAGCAATGGTTATGTTGCATTTGGTAGTTCGGTGTGTCGTTTCAGGGTTGACATCATCTGAGGTCCTCTAACAAATCAAAGTTATGGTTTAAGCAAGATAGGCATACTGTTATAATTTGACTGTGATGTTGTCTTTTAACAGACGCATGGATGTGTGTAGGTCTGTCAGATGGGAGTGCTGGCTTCGCTCCGTGTCTGCTGGGATCATGCAGCAGATGAACGCATACAAACGCCTGCCTCAGTTTCCAAGCCAGCATTGAGCTAGAAGGCTCCTATCAGACCGGAGAAGCACCCAAGCAACTGACCAGTATTTACTGTCACTAATCAGCCAAAAACTAAACAAATGTAATATTTACTCACCCTCATGTCAGTTTAGACATGTATTGTTGTCTATAAATCCATCCTGCGGCTCATTTATAAAGCATGCATACGCTCAGATTTGATCTTACAGTGTGCGTGCGCTGAAATCCACACCAGTGCTCATATTTGTACAAACTGGCTTTGACGTGGAAATGTGTCACGTATGAGCAACCATTTCTTGTTTAAATACTGCAGGTTTTTGGAAGTATAAGCTGTTTTTGCAGCTTGCAAGGCTTTGGACGATGACTGGTGATCATATGTTTCATATGTTAATGGCATTAATTAGGAGTCATTTACAGAGAGCTAAAACCATTAAGTTCTCTCTGTAATCTGAAAGAGAGGCGTACGTGTGTTTTCTGTGCATACTATGAGTCACACGTACACATATTTGAAAGATGCTCGTAAGATCAGGTTAGGATGGTTTCTGCACACAACTGTATAAATGAGTGCCCCGATATAGAGTAGGATAAGTAGGGATGCTCACATGTTTGTTTTTTCCTCAGCATCATCCTCCAGCTCCTCCTGGGGATCCCAAAGTGTTCCCAGGCCAGCAGGGAGATACAATCCCTCTGTTTTATAATTCATAACAATATTATGATGGCTTTATGGGGGTTTGGAGCTTGCTAATCTAAATCACCATCCACTTGGCAAGTCCTTGGCAGTTTCAGGATTCAGTTGGCTTTATTTGTATGGTTAAAAGGCTTTACATTGCCAATGCATTAACACTGCATAAAAATTTAGTAGAAAGGTTTGTTAAAATAATAACAACAAGAACCGTACACAATGTGTTTTTTGCATATCATGAAAGGACAGCCAGGTTGAGGCTTCTCCTAGCAAGTATTTTCATGGTTTGTAAAGCGAGGGAAATGAGGGCATGCTGTAAAAAAGTGATTCTACTTGATTTAGTGTCCAGTGGGGGACAATCTGTCTGTGTTCACCGAGTCTATAAATGGTCAGGACTTTTGTTAGATTAGGTCAGTCACTGCGCTCAGATATGAAGCACATGAAGAGGAACATTCTTTCATTTACAAAAAAAAAAATAACATTTAATTTAATTATTTAATTAAAAAGTAAGAGAAGGATTGCTTTTGGCATTAATGGTAACTTGCTGTAGTCAAACTTGTACAATAAAACAATGTTCCCTAATCTGTTATTTAAATCAGCTATTCTTCTGTAGTAGACATTGCAGTACATTATGAAGTAGCAGTTAAAGGGTCCCTAATATGCAAAATTCACTTTTGTATGTTGTTTGTACACAAATGTGTTGTATGCACACAACCATTCTATCATGATAAAAATATGCCCTTTTTTTGATCCCCATAAATCATAAGCATAAATTGTGACATCACACTTGACCAGCCCCGCCCCCGACTGTTGACGGACACTGTCGTATTAGCAGAGACCCCGACCTGAGCAAGCCGCACATAATCCACCATGTTTGTCTTCACGCTAGAACATTTAAAAGCAGCGTTCAAGTAAGACATGTCATCTTAATACGGCTATAGATGTTTAGTTCAGAGCAGTGAATTTCTGTTTTTATTTTACTGTTAACAGCATAGACAGCAGTAGGTACTGTATATTACACAGCTGTTACTTAAAGGAACACTCCACTTTAAAAAAAAATAGGCTCATTTTCCAACTCCCCAAGAGTTAAACCATTTTCGAATCCATTCAGCCGATCTGAAGGAAATGCAAAATTTACTTTCATCAGAGAACATAACTTTGGACCACTCAGCAGCAGTCCAGTCCTTTTTGTCTTTAGCCCAGGCGAGACGCTTCTGACGCTGTCTGTTGTTCAAGAGTGGCTTGACACAAGGAATGCGACAGCTGAAACCCATGTCTTGCATACGTCTGTGCGTAGTGGTTCTTGAAGCACTGACTCCAGCTGCAGTCCACTCTTTGTGAATCTCCCCCACATTTTTGAATGGGTTTTGTTTCACAATCCTCTCCAGGGTGCGGTTATCCCTATTGCTTGTACACTTTTTTCTACCACATCTTTTCCTTCCCTTCGCCTCTCTATTAATGTGCTTGGACATAGAGCTCTGTGAACAGCCAGCCTCTTTTGCAATGACCTTTTATGTCTTGCCCTCCTTGTGCAAGGTGTCAATGGTCGTCTTTTGGACAACTGTCAGGTCAGCAGTCTTCCCCATGATTGTGTAGCCTACAGAACTAGACTGAGAGACCATTTAAAGGCCTTTGCAGGTGTTTTGAGTTAATTAGCTGATTAGAGTGTGGCACCAAGTGTCTTCAATATTGAACCTTTTCACAATATTCTAATTTTCTGAGATACTGAATTTGGGGTTTTCATTAGTTGTCAGTTATAATCATCAAAATTAAAAGAAATAAACACTTGAAATATATCAGTCTGTGTGGAATGAATGTATACATTATACAAGTTTAACTTTTTGAATGGAATTAGTGAAATAAATCAACTTTTTGATGATATTCTAATTATATGACCAGCACCTGTATATTCTCATTCCGGCATAATAATCAAGGAACTTGATTATTACAAGGGGCTAAACAAACAGCGATGTATAATCAATGGGAGGGGCTAAACAGGCAGTGATGTAGAATCGGTGGGCGTGGCTAAACAAACAGCGATGTATAATCGGTGGCAGGGGCTAAACAGGCAGTGATGTAGAATCGGTGGGCGGGGCTAAACAGGCAGTGATGTAGAATCGGTGGGAGGGGCTAAACAGGCAGTGATGTAGAATCGGTGGGAGGGGCTAAACAGGCAGTGATGTAGAATCGGTGGGCGGGGCTAAACAAACAGCGATGTATAATCGGTGGGAGGGGATAAACAGGCAGTGATGTAGAATCGGTGGGCGGGGCTAAACAGGCAGCGATGTAGAAGCAGACATTGATCTTCTGTGGAGGCGGTGCTTATCCACACTATTACATCATAGAGTGGCACATTCCACAAGCTGTCATTTTTGCAGACTGGCTTCAATATCAGCTGTTTTTACTAACAAGAAAGATTTGAGTTCTGAAACGTACAGAGTGTTTTTATATTACAATGACTTCTTATATCTCAAAAGATCAAAGTAATTTTGATTTCTCAGTCCATGACCCCTTTAAATTAGAGCAGACATGGTGGTGGAAGGATCATTTAGATGCAGTAAAGGACAAGCATGAAGCTCCGGAGTCCAAACCAGCGCTTGAGCCATCTGAGGCCCCTGCAGATTGGAAGAAGCCGGCAGGAGGCAGAGGAGCTCCAGCCAGAGGCGTCCTTACATCCACAGTGAAGACCTCTGCTCCTACACGAGTCAACAAGACAGCTACAGCAGCCAAAAAAACGCCACAAGCTGCTCGGTGAGCACAACACATCTCACCGCAACGGCCCCAAAATATCTGGGAATACTGCGAAGACCACAGATTGCTTTCCTTTCACTCTTGATTGTGAACGACAGGGAAAGCATTGCTGAGACTACACAGTACCTCCTGAACCTTTACAACTAGCGGCTCTTATTCACAAATGATTGGTACTTTGATATTTCTCTCATCAGAGGGAGGTCAGGAGGGCATCTGGTCACCAAGAGTGATGGAGCTGAAAAGACAGCAGGCAAATCAAGCATTAAAGCTCAAACGTCTCCTTGTAAAAGCACTCTTCATGAGAAACCAATGACTTCGGCAGGTTTGTTCAGACTCTAGACTCAACTTAAATGGCAGCTTGTATTGTTTCCTATGTTCTGGATTCATACTTATGACAATTTATGTTCTTCTCAGTGGAGGTTGGCAGGCAGGACAATGAAAGAACAGTCTTGACGGCTCTGAATGAGAAGTCCTTTGTGCCGAGGCTTCGCCAGGCTGTCATCTCTACTAGGAGGTCATTGATATGGCTCCGGAGGGGAGTCTTGATTAGCATGCAACGACACATTTCACCTCACATTAGTGCATTTCACAATTATTGCATGTTTTTTAGGTGCATGATGTTTACATTGTTCTGGCCAATCTGCGGCTGAAGGACGATCCTCTGGCTGCTGTGGACGTTTACAGGAGATTCCCGCTCAAGCCTGTCTGCGAACAAACCCTTGACGATGCCTTCATAACAGGAGAGATTGTGCATATTCTGATGAAACATGAACTGTATGAGAGCATCCTCAGCTACTGCTCAACCTGATAGCGCATTGGAAAAGTCATGGGACTTGAAGGGAAGTTCATGACCAGTCTTCTGAGGACAGTTTACGCTGGAATTCATGACAAATCAGTGGATGATGAGGAGCTGCAAGACTTCTTCAGATTCAAGTGTTGGATATGACATTTTAAGTTTTGAAATGCCTTATTAAAATGCACTCTGAATATTAAACAGATTCTTTGGTCAAAATCCATTCTGGCATTGTGTGGCATATACTCTATATTGCCAAAAGTATTGGAATGAACGGTTTGACTACTTTAGTAATTTCCATGAGTACAAATCTTAATGTTTCAGCATATAATGATATTCTAGGGAATTGTGTGCTTCTAATTTTATAGCAACAGTTTGGACAGAACTCTCGTAACATGACAGTGTCTCTGTGTATAAGACAAGGATCACAGAGAAATGATGATTCAGTCAGTGTGGAAGAACTTGACTGGTCTGCAGAAAGCAGTGTGTGTTGGTGTTTGGTGATGAGTTTGTGTCTCATTTAAAGTCACACCAGAGGTGTTCAGTTGCTTTCTGCAGACCAGTCAAGTTCTTCCACACTGACTGAATCATCATTTCTCTTTGATTTTTGTCTTATACACAGAGACACTGTCATGTTACAATAGAAAAGAGTTCTGTCCAAACTGTTGCTATAAAATTAGAAGCACACAATTCCCTAGAATATCATTATATGCTGAAACATTAAGATTTGTACTCATGGAAATTACTAAAGTAGTCAAACCGTTCATTCCAATACTTTTGGCAATATAGTGTATTTTCAGTCAGTGTGAAACAAGATATTCATCAAGAAAAAAGTATGATGGGAATTGACTGGATCTTGAGAAGTGGGCATTAAAGAAAGAGAGGAAGTGTGACATTAGTCAGAAAAACATAATTTAAGAGGCCGCGCAAAATGTAATTGACAAAATGTATATTTATAAATTAGATTATTTTTGTCATACAATATATTCACCATGGTGTTAGAGGCCTTCACATTGTGCATAAGAACACAGGCTAATATCATTTTATCTTGCAAAAAAAAAAAAATAATATAATTGCACATCTGGCCTTAAGATATACCTGTGGCATGTACACTCTCTGCTTGGGAATAACAGCAGAGATGTGAAGTGCAGTTCAGTCAGGCGGTGTTGAGTTTGGTCACAATGAGGACTCGTACAGACTGGTCGAATGAAGAGCAAACACACAGACCCTGTTTATCCGGGCTCCAGTCAAGACTGGAAATGGGTTGTGTGGAGAGAGTGACGTTCTGCAGGAGATTCACAGAGCCGGCGACGCCCATGTCTACATCATCCGCACCCGTTTTAGTCCTCTGGGCTGGATACTCACTGTGACAATACACAAACAATGATCCATGCAAAAAGGCCATACTAACAAAGAAATATTATCTCAAAGAAATCACTTACTATTTCCATAGATGCAGATTACCGGCTCCACCGGCTGTCATGAAGATGTCGCGGTTTTGAGGCAAATGCCTCACTTGCCATATTGTAGACTTGTGAGCCTGAAATACAGAAAGCAGATGCTAAACACTCTCAATAGAGTATTAATAGTAAGGGATGTATATGACCGTTGCACTCGCAAGCTTATGTGTAGCTGATTTAACAGTACATTATCTAGTATGCAAAAGCTTTATATAGCTATCATAAAGCCTTTCTTCTGAAGCCTTTATGTGAGGAACAGACAGAATTCAGTCAATATGATTCTTTATAGGTTCGAAATTATGATTTATACATCATTATACAGCTGAATAAATAAGCTTTCAATTGATGTATGGCTTGTTATGATCGGACAATATTTGAAAATCTGGAATCTGAGGGTGCAAAAAAATCTAAATATTGAGAAAATTATCTTTAAAGTTGTTCAAATTAAGTTCTTAGCAATGCATATTACTAATCAGAAATTAGGTTTTGATATATTTACGGTAGGAAATGTACTAAATATCTTCATGATCTTAATATCCTAATGATTTTTTGGCATAAACGAAAAATCACTAATTTTGACTTATACAATGTATTTTTGGTTATTGCTACAAATATACCCCAGCAACTCAACACTGCTTTTGTGCTCCAGGATCAGGTATTTGTCATCATATATTGGTTTGAAATCTTAGTAATCATATGGCTTTAGAAGAATTAATACAGTGCACAAATCTTATATCATACTTTTATGCTGCTTTTCCATCATTTTATAAGCATTAAATCTTCAGTGCTCAATTATTGTAACCGCATGAAGGCAAATTAAATGGTCACGATCGTTCTGCACATAAATAAATCAAACCAAACAGCTACTATTCCTTCCATTAACGATGCTACTCTGTTTGGCCAACCTTTTCCGACACCGAAGCGAAGCCTTTGGTGGGGTGCTGGGTCCTCATGTCAAACACATGAAACTTGCCCTCTAAAGATGTCGCCACGAGTTTGTTCATGTTGATGTCTTTTCTGTCAAATTCAACAGAACACACCTGCCAAAGACAGAAAACACACAGGCGTTATCATCTAGTGTTCATTTTGCCACCTTTTTTCAATTTTAGACATAGTCTCGTGTTAAATGTCCTTTATCATATTTAGTTTCATTCAACTAAACGTCTCAACATTTTAGTCAAAGCAAACCTGAAGTGTTTTAGCCAATGATATTTTAGCAATACAATTATTAATTAACCGTGCAGCAGTTTTCATTTTTAGTCTTAGTCTTACTCTAATGTACATTTTAGTTATATTTAGTCAACCTGGTCCTGCTTCGTCAAGATTAATTCAATGAAATGCATGAGCATTTTAATCAGGTTTCAGTCTAATCTTAGGCACGTCATGCTGTATAAAGGTTAAACTGATCAAAATGATTTATGCTCAAATGTATAATCTGAATGATTTTTGTTATTTGAGAAATGTACTTTTGCATTTCAGGTATTGCACTTTAACCAGTATGCACGAATCAATAGAATGTGGACTCGTTGTGTTTGAGGAAATAATGAAACGAAACCTTTTTCATATTTAATGTCTTATTGCTCATTCAAGTCAAATACCCACTTACCCCGTTTTTGATGTTTGTCTCCCATCGTAAAGACATATTTCTGAGATCAAATAACTTGATGTCACCATTGTCGTAGCCAGCACACACACAGCGGTCCTGGTCATTGAAAGCGTGACCTGGAGATAAAACATGCTTTTAAACAGAATTGATTGGAAATTATTTATTTTGAAGTATATGAGGGCAGGACTCTAGACTAACTTTTTTCTTAGGTGCACCAGCACAAAAGTTAGGTGCACCCAAATTTTCATATAGGCAATATTGACTAGTAAACGATTAACTAACAATCTGGTCAACATAACGTTCTTTATTTGAAGCACAATTCTACAAGAAAGGTAACTTACTGAAAAAGTGTTGATGCTTAAAGTGCTTCACTGAGCTAATATTTAAACTTAAAAACATCTCAAGATAAATGAAATAAAAATGTAATCTAATTTAAGTGTTTGAAGGGTGTCAAACTGAACATCTCATGGCTCAATGTCTTATGGACTATCCTCCATTGCAGTCACATGCCCCTCGGATGGCCAACTCCTGTAGTTTGTCCTTCTTGATCTTTGGCCTTGGCTAAACCAGCTGGCCACACTCTCTCTAGCATCAACATCTTCCAGACTTGACCCCTCTACACTGATTATTTTCAGATCTTCCACTGTGTCTGAATGAAGGGATGCTCTAGTGCAGTGCTTCTAATGATTCTTATCAGATCTTCCACTGTGTCTGAATGAAGGGATGCTCTAGTGTAGTGCAGTGCTTTTGCAACGAGACTGGAGCTGCCTGGCAGAAGCCCTCCCATGACGCAAATTCGCGTCTGTTGTGTAGTGAATTTCACGCGCGAATGAAGCGAATAAACTCAAAATGTTCATGTGTCCAACTACACGCGAATAGCGTGATTTATTCACTTAATTCGCATCTGGTGTAAACGCACCTTTACACTTCTGAACAGATTTCAGTGTCAGTCACTGAGCCGGCTTCTGTTCCTTTCGACCAATGGACTTCTGACTTTACACTCGTTTGTGACTGGTTTGATTGAATTATGGGCTGCCGCTAACGACTATTTCTATATCGATTAATCAAAAGGATTAATTTCCCACAAAAATATCTACAATTTTGCAAAATCCTTTTTAAAAGCAAAAGTGCAAGAAGCAAGTGTCCAAATCACTGAAATCAAAGTTCAGTTAGAAGTTAAGAATTAGTATTTATCAGAAATATTATTTCACCAGAATTTATTTAGGTGAAAAATGAAAATGTGCAATATTTAAAAAAACAAATCTAAATCATTTTAAACCTCTCTTTAAAATATAAAATCAGTTAATTGGAGATGAACCACATTAGTGGTGGATGAGGAGATCCCCCCCCCCCTTACTATGTAAAGCGCTTTGAGTGCCTAGAAAAGTGCTATATAAATGTAACAAATTATTATTATTAAATTATTAGAACTGCATCGCATATAATTATTTAATTAAATCCTAGCGTTTGTGAATTCACAATTATATTTAATTATGATTTTAAATGGGTTTAATATATCATGCAGCCTTGAAAAATAGTCCAATAATGTGTTTTATGGATCCTCATTCGTGAATTGCACCACTTACGGTATTTTTCCGGTTAGTCGACGCGAGCAAAATGAAGTCGGTGACTTTTAAAAATCGACGAATCACGACAGCCCTACTCAAATTATGGTTATAGAGAGTGCATTCACAAAGGGCATTAAATACACTTGTATTATTTGAATGAGTTTGAAGGCCTGGAAATGAGCTTTTTAAATACAGTAAGGCTTTTCACACTTGAAATAGTTAACCCTGGTGACACAGAATGCAGGGTCATCTCGCTTCATGTTTCACACCTTTGGTTAACAATGCATCCTGGGTATTCATACGCTGATGTTTTACAGTACTCAAACCCGGGTTAACGTGTTTATTTGCCCTGGTTATGTATCAGCTCTAGCATTGCACAGCCTCATTTTATGTACTGCAGACTGTACGGTCAAGTGAGGGTACTTTTCAGACTATAAAAAAAGGTTACTTAGGGTTAAGCACTCCATGAAAAGCCCTCATGATATTTTGAGATGCTGCATGACCATGAGAACTCATCAAAACAACCCTTTATTCCCATGTTTTAATGGGACACCTACAATATGAGTCACAACATCACGCACCGAAAGCAACGGTCCAGCAGTCTCTCTTGGTTTCTCCCTCATTGGGCTCCATGTTCACCACAGGCGTGTCTTTCTGCCTGGAGTCCCACACTTTGACTGTGCCTGTTAATAAAACCACACACATGTGATTATCATTATCAGATGAGAACAAATCAAACGTGAACTGAGCTGGAGGATGACTGCTTCTAGCTTAAATTAATTTGTTATATTTCCATATTTATTGAACTAACTGGAGCTGAACAACAACACTACTGTCGCTCCTCAGCTGCTCTGAAACTACCTGGACTGCATAAAGCACCATCGAAAGAAATGAATAATAATAAAACATCGAGAACAAACATTTTCAGTGTCAAATAAAGTATATTGTCCATGTATGCTTCATCAAATGTGCTCTGGTTTTCAAAAGCGATGTGTAAAGTAAGTGTAGTCACCATCTCGGCTCCCAGTGACGATCTCAGGGGCCCCGTCACCGATGCCCAGGCCCCCGACTCCATCAATGCTGTTGATGATCTCATTGTGTGCTTTCACCGAGTACACCGGGCTCTCTGGCACCTCCAGATTCCTGCAAAGCAAGGTTTGATCACATCACTGCAGCCGGGAACACGGACCGAAGCCACAAAACAACTAGTGATCGACCGATATTTAATTTTTATAACCGATACTGATACCAATTATTAGCATGTTTATGTACCCGATAACCGATATGCAGAACCGATATTTATTTCCTGTCTTAAAGTAAATAAATAACAGAGTGAAGTAAATCCATTCTTCACTTTCAGTCATCTTAACAACAACAAAAAACTGTTGAAAATTAACATTCTTTCATGTAAAATTTTATCTTCAAATTACAACAATAAAAACATTTTATTTATAAAAAGCATCATCAGCAACACTGATATTAACAATAAGCAAAATAATGTCTAATGTTTTCAAATGGAGAAAATAAAGGACAGACGTCATATCAACTTCATTTTAAACTACAGTTTTAGGTTTATAAGCTGTTTAATAGACTAAAGAGTGAAGAATAATTCACTGGATAATATTCTCTGGAATATTGAAATAAGCTATAACAAACAAAACATCGTATTTTATTGCTTTTCTTAACTGGCATGTTTTATCAGAATTATTAAAATGTTTTTGTCATTATAAATTATGAAAACTGCTGACAGCGCGCGGTTTATCTATTTACACAGAACTATACTCAAACTGCGATCGCTTGCGGAGATCATAAATAATTAATTTAGATAGAGATGTATTTATTTAGATGTTTATTGGCGAAATAATGGTTCTATAGTAAATGTTTATATAGTTTAGCGTGTTTCAAACAAGTGAATCTTGTATAAAGTTACATGCGGTGGTTGTGCTGGAGCTTCTCCTGAGTGAACAGTGTCCACTGCTCCAGGTGTGTGTGTGTGTGTGTGTCTACTGCTCCAAGTGTGTGTGTGTGTCTGTGTGAACAGTGTCCACTGCTCCAAGTGTGTGTGTGTGTGTGTGTCCACTATACTCAAACTGCTCCAATCATAAATAATTAATTTAGTGTGTGTGTGTCCACTGCTCCAAGTGTGTGTGTGTGTGTGTGTCACTGCTCCAAGTGTGTGTGTATGTGTGTGTGTGTGCGCGTATGTGTCCACTGCTCCAAGTGTGTGTGTGTGTGTGTGTGTCCACTGCTCCAGGTGTGTGTGTGTGTGTGTGTGTGTGTGTGTCTACTGCTCCAAGTGTGTGTGTGTCTGTGTGAACAGTGTCCACTGCTCCAAGTGTGTGTGTGTGTGTGTCCACTGCTCCAAGTGTGTGTGTGTCCACTGCTCCAAGTGTGTGTGTGTGTGTGTGTGTGTGTGTCCACTGCTCCAAGTGTGTGTGTATGTGTGTGTGTGTGTGTGTGTGCGCGTATGTGTCCACTGCTCCAAGTGTGTGTGTGTGTGTGTGTGTGTGTGTGTGTACTGGTGTGTGTGTGTCACTGCTCCAGGTGTGTGTGTGTGTGTGTGTGTGTGTGTGTGTGTTACTGCTCCAAGTGTGTGTGTGTGTGAGTGTGTGTTCACTGCTCCATGTGTGTGTGTGTGTGTGTGTGTGTGTGTGTCCACTGCTCCAAGTGTGTGTGTGTGTGTGTCTGTCCACTGCTCCAGGTGTGTGTGTGTCCACTGCTACAGGTGTGTGTGTGTGTGTGTGTCCACTGCTCCAGGTGTGTTTGTGTGTGTGTGTGTGTGTGTGTGTCCACTGCTCCAGGTGTGTTTGTGTGTGTGTGTGTGTCCACTGCTCCAGGTGTGTGTGTGTGTCCACTGCTCCAGGTCTGTGTGTGTGTGTGTGTGTCCACTGCTCCAGGTGTGTGTGTGTGTGTCCACTGCTCCAGGTCTGTGTGTGTGGTGTGTGTGTGTCCAGTGTGTGTGTGTGTGTGTGTGTGTCCACTGCTCCAAGTGGTGTGTGTCCACTGTGTGTGTGTGTGTGTGTGTGTGTCCACTGCTCCAGGTGTGTGTGTACTTAGATGGGTTAAATACAGAAAACAAATTTCACTGCTGGTTATACTCTGAATAATTATGTATGTGACAAAAAAAATTTATATATATATATATATTTTTTTTTAAACCGATATCCGATTATGATAAAATACTTAAATACCGGGACAAATATCGGTAAACCGATAAATCGGTTGATCTCTAAAAACAACCACACGTTATGTACCAAACATTCAGCCTGCCGTCAAAGTGTCCCGTGGCCAGGTGCCTCTGCTGGAGAGAT
>CM049801.1:1774217-1826142 GCA_027422405.1 Ptychobarbus kaznakovi
CTTCATGGAACATGATCTTAATATCCTAATGATTTTTGCATAAAATAAAAATCAATAATTTTGACCCATACAATGTATTTTTGGCTATTGCTACAAATATACCCCAGCGACTTAAGACTGGTTTTGTGCTCCAGGGACACATATTTTAATACACTTTTTTTTATTTAGTCAAAATTTTACAGATGTCATTACATTTAAATTATTTTATATTAAAAATGTCCCTGGAGCACAACCCAGTCTTAAGTCGCTGGGGTATATTTGTAGCAATAACCAACAATACATTGTATGGGTCAAAATGATAGATTTTTCTTTTATGCAAAAATCATTAGGATATTAAGATCATGTTCCATGAAGATATTTAGTAAATTTCTTACCGTAAATATATCAAAATGTATTTTTTGATTATTAATATGCATTGCTAAGAACTTCATTTGAACAACTTTCAAGATGATTTTCTCAATATTCAGATTTTTTTTGCACCCTCAGATTCCAGATTTTCAAATATTGTCCGATCATAACAAACCATACATCAATGGAAAGATTATTTATTCAGCTTTCAGATGATCTATAAATCTCAATTTCGAAAAATTGACACATGACTGGTTTTGTGATTCAGGGTCACATATATAAATGCAACAGAAACGCAAATCCATAAGTTATGTTTTTTGATATATGGTGACCACAACTTCATGACAGAATGCAGTTGATTTTAATTTTGATTTGTCTATACAGAAAGGTTCATATTTTGGGATCTTTCCAGAATATCAAAATGGCACGCACAGCGATATGCAACCTCATTCTCGGTCAGTGAATATGACACTTCTAATGAATGCATCTGAATGAAGAAATAATCAGAATAAGAGGAAATATTTCTGCTTTTTACAGGAAGTCCTCCATCAAAGGTGTACGGCAACATTCGGGCGGTGGCGAGCCGCGCAGCCGAGAGGTTTTAACACACGGCTCATGGACTGATGCAGAAATAACCAGTTATATTATTAGCTTGAATATGTGTATGAATGATGTGGCTCTTCAGATAATAAACACTTCATGAATGGAAATCAGACACGTCAAGTTTTACATGTTTATTGTTTCATACGGTATCAAGTAGTCCATATATCCCGTAATAGTTGATTTGATGCAGCATGCAGAACAGACATCCCAAAACTGACGAGCTTCATTTGCCTTTATATGAAACACGCTTTCATTCACCAAAAGCTGCAGACAAACCCATTTTCCTAAAGCGCACGCAAAACTTATTAAATCTGTATTTACAAAACAAACGGGCAAATGATGCGAGCGGAATCTGAAAATAATATACGCGTGTTTGAATCTAATTTGGCAACTCATGGTGCTTTTGATATCGGATATAAATTTCACAGCTTAAACCAATGGAAGAGATGAAAGTAAGCATGCAGAAAAGCAAGCACAGCAGAAGCCTCATACAGTATATGTGGCATTATTACTGACGTTTAATATCCATATGCTGAGATCAGAGATGAATGTGGTCATGCATGTAAACATTCAAGAGTCTTGTTGACATGATTATACTCTCTCTGTGTATTTATTGGCTGTGGATGTCATGTTTATCAAAGCACACGGATCTCCTGCTGCTGTTATACAAAATGGTGGTGAATATAATCCATGTATTAGAGACGATTGACACGTGGCGCTCACAAAACGCTTCGGCTGAACTATCAAAGCAAGGCTCTTTCCATTGAAAAAGATGGAAAACATCTGAACAAATACGGGTTTGTTAGGGTTTCAAAAGTGAAAGCTTTGTTTGTTAAACTCATCGAGCAACATTAGTTCATTAACGAGTGAAGTGATCCATCAGATGAGACTCGCTTTGACATTCAGACGAAGATATTGGTGTTCGTAAACCAAATAATTTCTGTCTTGGTAACTATCTACTGGACTGTCAACCCTTCAGACCGAACAATATAAAGGTTATATCACGATTGATACAAAACGGTTATTAAACAGGGTTAAATGCTAGAATGATATAAATAGTGTAATATCACAAAGTGTAACTGAAGCAAGCCAACGTTGCATCTTTACATCATGCGGTCGAACAAGAGCTGTTATTCATTCTCAGGATATGAATTCTTGACATCAATAATTCAGTTTTCACTAGTGACAATGTTAATTTCTGATATCAGAAATTACCCTGCAAAGTGTTGTTAGCAGAAATGCATTTTCAGATATCAGAAATGAACATGTTCACTAGTGACAATTAAATTTGTAGATATCAAGAATAATCTGCAAGTAACCACGTGATTACTGATATCAAAAATAAAGGTTTTTACTAGTAACAATTGTATTTCTGAAATTAATTATTGATATCAACAATTAAATTTGAATGGCAGCCTTTGGTGACATTTAACTAGTTAAAATACAATTACAGATCTCAACAATAGCCATTGTTACTAGTAGAAAACTGATTGCTGATATCAAGAATGAGCATTTTAACGAGTGAAAACTGAATTATCAAGAATGAGCATTTTAACGAGTGAAAACTGAATTATCAAGAATGAGCATTTTAACGAGTGAAAACTGAATTATCAAGAATGGGCATTTTAACGAGTGAAAACTGAATTATCAAGAATGGGCATTTTAACGAGTGAAAACTGAATTATCAAGAATGGGCATTTTAACGAGTGAAAACTGAATTATCAAGAATGGGCATTTTAACGAGTGAAAACTGAATTATCAAGAATGGGCATTTTAACGAGTGAAAACTGAATTATCAAGAATGAGCATTTTAACGAGTGAAAACTGAATTGTTGATATCAAGAATTAACATTTTAACGAGTGAAACTGAATTATCAAGAATGGGCATTTTAACGAGTGAAAACTGAATTATCAAGAATGAGCATTTTAACGAGTGAAAACTGAATTGTTGATTTCTAGAATTAACATTTTAACGAGTGAAACTGAATTGTTGATTTCTAGAATTAACATTTTAACGAGTGAAAACTGAATTGTTGATTTCTAGAATTAATATTTTAACGAGTGAAACTGAATTGTTGATATCAAGAATTAACATTTTAACGAGTGAAACTGAATTGTTGATTTCTAGAATTAACATTTTAACGAGTGAAACTGAATTGTTGATATCAATAATTAATATTTTAACGAGTGAAACTGAATTGTTGATATCAAGAATGAACATTTTAACGAGTGAAAACTGAATTGTTGATTTCTAGAATTAACATTTTAACGAGTGAAACTGAATTGTTGATATCAATAATTAGTATTTTAACGAGTGAAAACTGAATTGTTGATTTCTAGAATTAATATTTTAACGAGTGAAACTGAATTGTTGATATCAAGAATTAACATTTTAACGAGTGAAACTGAATTGTTGATATCAAGAATTAGTATTTTAACGAGTGAAAACTGAATTATCAAGAATGAGCGAAAACTGAATTATCAAGAATGAGCATTTTAACGAGTGAAAACTGAATTGTTGATTTCTAGAATTAACATTAACGAGTGAAACTGAATTGTTGATATCGATAATTAGTATTTTAACGAGTGAAAACTGAATTGTTGATTTCTAGAATTAGTATTTTAACGAGTGAAACTGAATTGTTGATTTCTAGAATTAGTATTTTAACGAGTGAAAACTGAATTATCAAGAATGAGCGAAAACTGAATTATCAAGAATGAGCATTTTAACGAGTGAAAACTGAATTGTTGATTTCTAGAATTAACATTAAAGAGTGAAACTGAATTGTTGATATCGATAATTAGTATTTTAACGAGTGAAAACTGAATTGTTGATTTCTAGAATTAGTATTTTAACGAGTGAAACTGAATTGTTGATTTCTAGAATTAGTATTTTAACGAGTGAAACTGAATTGTTGATATCAATAATTAGTATTTTAACGAGTGAAAACTGAATTGTTGATTTCTAGAATTAACATTTTAACGAGTGAAACTGAATTGTTGATATCAATAATTAGTATTTTAACGAGTGAAACTGAATTGTTGATATCAAGAATTAACATTTTAACGAGTGAAACTGAATTGTTGATATCAATAATTACTATTTTAATGAGTGAAAACTGAATTGTTGATTTCTAGAATTAGTATTTTAACGAGTGAAACTGAATTGTTTATCAATAATTAGTATTTTAACGAGTGAAAACTGAATTGTTGATTTCTAGAATTAACATTTTAACGAGTGAAACTGAATTGTTGATTTCTAGAATTAACATATTAAAGAGTGAAAACTGAATTGTTGATTTCAAGAATTAACGAGTGAAAACTGAATTATTGATAAAGAATTAGTATTTTAACGAGTGAACTGAATTGTTGATATCAATAATTCATATCTTGAGAAGGAATAAGTCATAACGGCTTGCCATAGGTGGTGAGCGCTTTGTACAGTATATTCTGCTTGGCACGTCATACTTAATATCTTAAAAAAGACGAAACCAAATAAATATGAAAAAAGAAGCATTAAAAACCTAAATAAATATGGAGAAGCCGATGCTCTTTCCGCTTGAAGGGAGATGCCCTGTGTCCATAGAGTGCTACAGCAGGTTCTCTCGTAACACTTACACGCTGGCTTCACAAGGCTTCTATTTGACAAAAGTGGCTTAAATACTTCCATTGAAACACACAGAGAGCATTTGCTGGATATCTTGAGCAGGTCGTCAGAGATGGAGAGGAAAGCGGATCTGCTGGAGACTCGCTCACACATCCACCACCATCTTCTTGTGTATATCAAGACCCCCGACGACCTGAAGACGGACACAAGACATTAACCTGTGGAAATATCCTCCTCGTAGAATAAAACAGCTCTCTTAGTAGGCTACTCGTGTGAACTGGCATGCTTTTGAACATTAAAATAGTTTAATGAAGGAAAAAATGAATTGAAATTTCATTTAGTCAAAATTATTTCTAAAAAATTAATAAATATAAAAAACCCGTATGTTTTCTATCAGTAAAACTGTAATATTATGAAATATAATTACAATTTAAAACAGCTGTTTTCATAATTTATTTCTGTGATCAAAGCTGTATTTTCAGCATCATTACTCCAGTCTTCAGAGTCACATGATCTTCAGAAATCATAATAATATTTTGATTTGCTGCTCAAGAAATACATTTATTATTATTATTATCGAAGTTGAAAACAGTTGTGCTGCCCAACATGTTCGTGGAAACTGATACATTTTATTTCTCAGGATTCTTTAAAGAATAGAACGTTCCAAAAGAACAGCATTTATTTGAAATAGAACTCTTTTGTAACATTCTAAATGTCTTTATTTGCACTTTGATCGTTTTAATGCGTCTAAAGTAATCCCAAACTTTTACAAATTAGTGTGCATATACTTTTATGCATGAACTACTTCTACAGTGCATCTATAATGTAATGTCCTCTAAATATTTGACCTTACTCTAGCACTCTCTATTTTAATTATATTCTTAAAAAAATAAAATAAAAATCTTGCTCTCTATTTATTTACCAACTGCTTGTTTTCTTAAAAAAATGAATACTAGTTTTTCTAATCTTTTTGTATTCGATCTAGTTGTTTTCTTTTTTTATTATACAATTAACAAAAGCAAAAAAGACCTAACTCTAGCTTGCTCTATTCGTTTTCTATAATATCAGTTTTCTTATTTATTAGATAATAAAAAAAAACTTGTTATAGCACTTGCATATCTTTTGTTGGTTTTGATTGCCTCGATGTAAGTCGCTTTGGATAAAAGTGATGATGTAAATATAATAAAGTTAATATAGATGCATGTCTGGTGTTTAGTTGAAATGGTCTTACAGCACAGAATTCCTCGAAAGATATTCTCCCGTCGCCATCCTTGTCTGCGTTGATGATGGTCTTGTCCACTATCTGCTGCAGCTGAGTGTCCTTCAGATTGTTGCCCACCATCATCTTCAGCACCTGGAACAGCTCTCCGTTGGAAATGTAGCCGTCCTTGTCCATGTCATAGATCCTAAAAGCGACTGGATCCAGGAAAACCAGTCAGATGCTGTCTGGTGTGAGATCAGAGGTGAAGTGTGTTGTACTCACAGCGCAGTTTCTGCTCCTTATCACCCTTCACACTGAACTGAGAGACGCCCTCGATGAACTCTACACACAAACAACCGATCAGTAACCCAATAACTCAACAAGTGACCACAAAACCAGTCATAAGGGCCAATTGTCCAAAATTGAGATTTATGCATCATCTGAAAGCTGAATAAATAATATTTCCATTGATGTATGGTTTGTTATGATAGGACAATATTTGAAAATCTGGAATCTGAGAGTGCAAAAAAATCTAAATATTGAGAAAATCATCTATAAAGTTGTTCAAATTAAGTTCTTAGCAATACATATTACTAATCAAAAATTAAGTTTTGATATATTTACAGTACAAAATATCTTCATGGAACATGATCTTTACTTTAAATCCTATAAATACAATATTTGTAATCATTTTTTTTTTTTTTTTTGACCCATACAATGTATTTTTGGCTATTGCTACAAATTTAAGATTGCTTTTGTGCTCCAGGGTCACATAATAGGATCTAGGTACCGAGGGTACAAAGTCCTGCACCCAATTTCAGTCGATGTTTATTCTCTTTTTGTTTATGTAGCAAATTTGTTTTTTTACGGGGATGGGTTGCAAGTTCCTTTCTCATCCAGGCTTGGGACCGGCAATGCAAAAGGGACAGCTAATGACAATATTTGTAATTTTAGTTAACAATAATCACCCTTCTGAAAAAATATAGAGATCTTTTAATCAAGACAGAATCAGTGTGAGAGAATGTGAATGACTTGGCAAACTACTCCAAAGGTTTCTCTTCAGGATGTGATGCAACAGGTCTGAGCTACTTTAAGCTCATGTGTTGAAGCATTTCACAGCAGCATGATGTGTGTTTAACATTCAATTAAGACAAATCTTAGATTCAATATGCAATGCATTAAAATCACTATGGCATCGTATATGAATTTCACTCAACTCAAAGTGGACCCATTTCACCGAACAATCAAAAATGATATATTACAAAACAAAACATTAACATTTAGTCTGTTTGCATCATAGCACGACATTTCACGACAATATAAAATAAAAATAACAGCCACCAAATTCCCAATTATGCAAACACTTAATAATATGTCTTATTTGTTGTGCTGCCTTTATACTGGTTTAGATTAAATTGAAATGTATGTAATTATTTACTGTACTAATGAGAAGAATTATAAAAAATGCAGTCTATAACATGAAACAGATCAAATGTGCTTACTCATCATAAAAATTGTCACAATGCAAAGTTAAGTCCTAAAATAGGCTTAATTTGCGGTCACAGAATAACGGTGATTCTGCAGTGAATGGACCTGCTTTATGAGATGCATGTAATGTAAGATTTTCAAATAAACAATGCATTTGGTTTCAGGTGCAGTCAAAGGATCCCTGGCATGCCTCACCTTTAAAATCCACCTCTCCGTTGCCGTCCGTGTCGAATATCTCGATGACTCTCTGCACCAGGGGATTCTGCTGTAGCTCGGGCAAGGACATGAACTCATCCACGCTGAGGGATCCTGAGTTATCTAGGTCGAGTTTCTTAAACCTCTTTCCCAGCCTTTTAATCTCATCAGCATCGACTGGCATGGACCGAGAGAACAACACAGAAATGGACAGTATTAGCAAACACTCACCCATCTGACCGAGCAGCAGATCCAGCCTCTATCTGAGCGTCAGCCAAACAACACTACAAAGACCATCAAACGCTGGCAGATGAATGAAGCGAGACACACTCACATCCCGTGACGGGATCCTTGGCTGCGGCTGGTCTCATACGGGTCACTACACATAGAGGTTTGCCCATCGCACTGTGCCGACGAGCCATGCGGATGCCACCTCGCTGCCTAATACCACTGCTAAGCCTTGAGTATCAAGCTCCCTCACTTACTGTAAGCTCTTTCAGATGGGGTCACATGACCCTTCGGTCGGCCTCCACAACTCAGCATGAAAAACCTAACACATTACTGACTATCTGCCGGTCAAAAGTTTGGAATAATTGCAATTCAAAATAAGTCACTTTAGGGATGCAATGATACCCAGGTGAAAAACAAGTGCACTTCCATAATGTACTTAAAGTGCTCTATTTTCGCACTCTAATTTTGTACTTAATATACTAATAGTAATATTTTTAGTACTTCTTAAGATCATCTAACCGTACTCAACTGTGCTATTTTGAGACACCATTATATTAAGTGTTCCTGTGGCTCAGTGGTTAGAGCATTGCGTTAGCAACGCAAAAAGTTGTGGGTTCGATTCCCAGGAAACACATACTGATAA
This sequence comes from Ptychobarbus kaznakovi, assembly GCA_027422405.1. NCBI lineage: Eukaryota > Metazoa > Chordata > Actinopteri > Cypriniformes > Cyprinidae > Ptychobarbus > Ptychobarbus kaznakovi. Next base: position 1,782,534 of record CM049801.1, read on the forward strand.
AAAAAAACTGTATAGCCTGAATGCAATTGTAAGTCGCTTTAGATAAAAGCATCTGCTAAATGCATAAATGGAAGTACAAAATTAGAGCACGAAAATAAAGCACTTTAAGTATATTATGGAAGTGTACTTGTTTTTTCACCTGGGACCACTTTTTTCAGAACAAGGCCGATAAGGATCATTTTATTTTTTAGTACTTGCCGATACCGAGTACCTATACGTTCATTGCATTTGTCATTTTTAAAAATACTGGGTACCTAAACCAAAATAATGTTAGCTGGCTTAGTTCATTTAGCAAATAGATATTTCCTTCAGTTATTTTCACACTTAGGGCGCAAGTATTTTTACTAGTTTCAGCCCGACGCATTTCTCTTTTCCCCGTCCTGCGCCGCGTTGTTTAAATAGCAAATGCATTTGCGCCAATTAGTGCGTTCATGGGCATGCTGGTCTGGAAACGAGTTGTGTTCAGGCACATTGTTACTATTTTGAGGAACTGAAAATAGACTGCGCCATAGACCAAGTCAAACCTGGCAATATATTTTTTGTTATTTAAAGAGCGCGTTAGTAGAGAATGCGCCTCTGGGCGGGTCCCCAACGCGTGTTCACTTTGCTTATTATACATACTGCAGCACACAAACATGCCAAATATAAAAAGTTAAAGGATTACAGTGTAAACAAATGTTATTGTGTAGGCTACATAAATTAAAAAATGTCATAATAGATAGTCATTGCATGCTTCAGAATGCTACTTATGTGCTGCGTTTGCTCTCTGGAGACGCGTTCAGTCTGTGCGCTTGCCGTGTAAATAGCGAATCCGCCCTGGCACGAGCGCAACTCACTCTTAAAGGGAATGGGAGATGAGACTCTGTTTGGTTTATTGCACGTCATGCCCAAAAACACACCGATTACTCAATAAGAGAATAGGGACAATCCTTTTAGACCATGCGCCAACCGTTTTCCCAGCGTTAAACTAGCAAAAGTGGATTCAGAAACACCCTAAGTGCCGTAAGCTTTAGTTTAAACCATGCGCTTAGATCGTTAATTTAAGGCCATTAAAGTGCCCATATTATGTATTTTTGAAAATGAGCTTCCATGCAGTGTGCAACACAGCTCTAAGTGAACGAAAACATCCTGCAAAGTTTGAAACCTAAAAGTGTACCGTGCTTAAAGTTATCGTCTCTCAAAAGAAAGAGTCGAATCTGAATCATTAAAACGAGTCATTTTTAAAACCAATCCCTGTTTGACGTCAACATGAAACATTAGCATATTGCCGTTCACTTGTTGTGTGCGCAGATCTGGGAAAACTTGATTTTTTTAGCGTGGATCTGAATGAAAATGCAAATTTGTTCGTTGCCACTAGGTGCCACTTTTGGAGCGTTAAAAGCTCATAAACAATGCTTTAAATGAAATCGAACCAATCACCGCAGATTAGCGTCACGTGACGCAAAGGAGGGTTTTGGAAAAATTAACCATTGAGCGAATAGTTGGGAGCCGTTAAACAAATAAGTTCAAAATAAATGCATGTTATAAGAAAATATAAGTGTTTTTTGACCTTGCATGCTGTCAACCTGTTGTTGGGGACCAAAATATGAACCTTTCATAACCCATAATAGGACTATTATTAATTATTCCCATTGAAATGTACTGTAGCCTACAAGCTTTTGCTACTTTCACTGTTAATTTTATAGCTCAATATTTTTCCATCTTTAATTTAATAGCTCCATTGCAGTGGCTCAGTACTGTAATCACAACAAAACCTCATTATACTTGTTATTCATAAATATAGCGATTAAATATTTTCTGAAATATAAGTCGCAGCACGTTTCAGGGGATAAAAACGTGACTTATATGTTCTTCGCTCATGCAATATTTATGTATTGCATACATAAATATGTATTTGTATTTGCATGCTAAAATTTCACACTAATAATAAGTGGCTGCACAACATTTCTAAATTTAACTGCAGTTAAATTATGCCAGTTCCTGACGGTTTTATGCTATTCGTTTTTTCTTTCACTGAGTGAAGCAACACTTCATAGTTTACTAGTAATATATAGTAAATATATGGCCATAGGACTTTGAAATATCAGAATGTAAGCCTTGCCTTTATCTCCCAGGACTGTTGTTAAATCTTCCAAAAGTTTTGGCTTGGGGTCCTTCACATGCAGCAGTAGCGCACGTTACACCGCACCAATAACACGGGGCTGCCCGCGGACGTGCCTGACATTAAATCGGTGCTACTTAAACACGGATATCAGCCGATGCCGATATATTAAAAAAAATGACAAATATCGGCCCGATATATCGGTCGACCGATAATTATAATATGCTGATTTGCTTCTCAAGAACCATTTCTGATTATTATCAGTGTTTTTGTGGAAGCTGTAATATACTACCATTTAAAAAAAATACTTTAATTCAGCACGAACAAATTCAATTGATTATAAGCAACCACACAAGGTTTAATAATAATAATAATAAAAAAGCTGTTCACTGAATTTTATATTCATCCAAAAATAAATGCATAAAATGCATCACGGTTTCCAGAAACAAATTGTGCAGCACAACTGTTTTCAACATTGGTAATAATCAGACATATTTATTGAGCAGCAAATCAGCATATTAGGATGATTTCTGAAGATCATGTGACTCTGAAGACTGGAGGAATGATGCTGAAAATACAGCTGTGCATCACAGGAATAAATTACATTTTAATAGATATTCACATAGAAAACAGCTATTTTAAATTGCACTAATATTTTACAATATTGCTGATCTCTACTGTATTTTTGAGCAAGATGACCATACAAAAACTTGCTGTCCCCAAACTTTTAAGTGAGAGATGCCAGGTACATCTCTGATATTACGTCCAATTCTAAGTGTTGTGCCTTTTTAATTATATTGCTGTTATTTCAGCACTGATCACTTCTGATTGGATCACCGCTGATGGACGTGAATATCCGCTGTGAGATGATCTCACCTGTTTAAATGAGTGGCTTATGTTGCCAGGCAACGACAGGTGTGTGGATATCTGTTCACCTGCGCCACTAATAACACTAATGCATGCACATCCATGAACTCTGCGCTCAGATCAGTGGCGGAAGGTGATGAATCACCAGCATTAGCTCAATTGTAATGAACGCAGTTACAACCGCTGAGGTGATCGTTAAAAGCGTGACAATCGCAGGAGGTCAAACTATCGATCCATTAGTACAGTGACTGTCACGGAGCGAGTGATGTGAGAGCTGAACATACGTACTGAATGCAAAACTGAGGAGGTATTGATAAATAATATTAGAAACTAACACAACTGTCTTCATCGGGGCATACAAGACTAGAAGCTTGTTTCTGCCACTGAATAAAACAAAGTAATTGCACCTTTTTAACTCACAATTCTGACTTTTTATTTTTAAAGGTACCATAGAATGCATTGATACAGTATTTTAAATTGTTCTCTGATATCTACATAGAAGGTATGTGGCATAGGTAGGGGCAAAAAATCTCCAGAAATGATTTTACATGTCCATTTACAACCCTAGGATTTCTCCCTAGAATGAAACGACTGTTATTGGCTTATTTGGCAGGGTCGTGAATAATAATGAGCTCTGCTCTGATTGGCTGTTTCACAGTGCTGCTTAATGTTTAGTTCTGATTGGCTGTTTCACAGCGCTGCTTAATGTTTAGATCTGCTCTGATTGGCTGTTTCACAGTGCTGCTTAATGTTTAGCTCTGCTCTGATTGGCTGTTTCAAAGTGCTGCTTAATGTTTAGCTCTGCTCTGATTGGCTGTTTCACAGTGCTGCTTAATGTTTAGCTCTGCTCTGATTGGCTGTTTCACAGTGCTGCTTAATGTTTAGCTCTGTTCTGATTGGCTGTTTCACAGTGCTGCTTAATGTTTAGCTCTGTTCTGATTGGCTGTTTCACAGTGCTGCTTAATGTTTAGCTCTGCTCTGATTGGCTGTTTCACAGTACTACTTAATGTTTAGCTCTGCTCTGATTGGCTGTTTCACGGTGCTGCTTAATGTTTAGCTCTGCTCTGATTGGCTGTTTCACAGTGCTGCTTAATGTTTAGCTCTGCTCTGATTGGCTGTTTCACAGTGCTGCTTAATGTTTAGCTCTGTTCTGATTGGCTGTTTCACAGTACTGCTTAATGTTTAGCTCTGCTCTGATTGGCTGTTTCACAGTGCTGCTTAATGTTTAGCTCTGCTCTGATTGGCTGTTTCACAGTGCTGCTTAATGTTTAGCTCTGCTCTGATTGGCTGTTTCACAGTGCTGCTTAATGTTTAGCTCTGCTCTGATTGGCTGTTTCACAGTGCTGCTTAATGTTTAGCTCTGCTCTGATTGGCTGTTTCACAGTGCTGCTTAATGTTTAGCTCTGCTCTGATTGGCTGTTTCACAGTGCTGCTTAATGTTTAGCTCTGCTCTGATTGGCTGTTTCACAGTGCTGCTTAATGTTTAGCTGCTCTGATTGGCTGTTTCACAGTGCTGCTTAATGTTTAGCTCTGTTCTGATTGGCTGTTTCACAGTGCTGCTTAATGTTGAGCTCTGTTCTGATTGGCTGTTTCACAGTGCTGCTTAATGTTGAGCTCTGTTCTGATTGGCTGTTTCACAGTGCTGCTTAATGTTTAGCTCTGCTCTGATTGGCTGTTTCACAGTGCGCTGCTTAATGTTTAGCTCTGCTCTGATTGGCTGTTTCACACGCTGCTTAATGTTTAGCTCTGTCGCTGTTTCACAGTGCTGCTTAATGTTTAGCTCTGCTCTGATTGGCTGTTTCACAGCGCTGCTTAATGTTTACCTCTGTTCTGATTGGCTGTTTCACAGTGCTGCTTAATGTTTAGCTCTGTTCTGATTGGCTGTTTCACAGTGCTGCTTAATGTTTAGCTCTGTTCTGATTGGCTGTTTCACAGTGCTGCTTAATGTTTAGCTCTGTTCTGATTGGCTGTTTCACAGTGCTGCTTAATGTTTAGCTCTGCTCTGATTGGCTGTTTCACAGTGCTGCTTAATGTTTAGCTCTGTTCTGATTGGCTGTTTCACAGTGCTGCTTAATGTTGAGCTCTGCTCTGATTGGCTGTTTCACAGTGCTGCTTAATATTTAGCTCTGCTCTGATTGGCTGTTTCACAGTGCTGCTTAATGTTGAGCTCTGCTCTGATTGGCTGTTTCACAGCGCTGCTTAATGTTTAGCTCTGTTCTGATTGGCTGTTTCACATTGCTGCTTAATATTTAGCTCTGCTCGGCTGTTTCACAGCGCTGCTTAATGTTTAGCTCTGTTCTGATTGGCTGTTTCACAGCGCTGCTTAATGTTTAGCTCTGCTCGGCTGTTTCACAGTGCTGCTTAATGTTTAGCTCTGCTCTGATTGGCTGTTTCACAGTGCCGCTCATCAGCAAGAAGGAAACACAGGGAGGGGTAATTAAACTGTATTAATACGCGAGAGATTGAAACTGCTTTTGAACGATCAGTTGATCGCGTTATAGTTTCACTTTCAAGAGACGCGATGCACAAACTCTGTTTATATTATGAAGCAGCAGTACTTACCACATATTTCACAAAATCAGATGCTTGTCAGTGGTGCTCAGGATCTGTAAATCATTCGCCATTATCCTCATCTCTCCTTACTCTGTTTATGTGGTAAATGAAATCGTATGTACTGTAAAAGGCTACAGCTAACAAGGAGCTAAGCATGTCCCTTTAGTGGCTCGCGTTATTTGCTTTCCGTGCCTTTCTGAAAAAGACACCAACCCATCCCTGCACTTCACGTCCCCTGCACAGCCTGGAACATTACATTGATTTCCATGATCTGCCGTTTTCGTTGTTGTCCGCACTTGTTTATTTACAACACCTGCAGCTGGCCTAGAACAATGGCGGGTTTATGTAATGTTGGGGCGTATTGATCCCGACTGTTGTGTCACAGTCGCTGTTATGTTCTGATTCGCCTGTTTTTCAGTGGTCTTTTTTAATCATGAGATTCACATAAGGAGGAGGAAACTATGGTGTCTGAGGCTGACTGTGTGTCATTTCCATACAGAACTGTTATTATTTAACTAGGCCAAGGTAAAGACAGTTTTTCATTCCATGGCACCTTTAATATTTTTTTTATTGTGAATTAATAAAATCACAATTGTGTGATATAAACCTGATACTGCAGGAATTGTGATTATGAAATTTTTCTCACAATTGCGAGTTTGTATCTTGAAGCTCTGATTTTTTCTCTGAATTGTAGGATATAAATTACAATTGCGAGTCTGATTCTGAGCCAAAAAAGAGACTATTTTCTTACAATTGAGAGTTTATATGTAGCAATTCTGATTGCCCCCCCCCCCCTCAAAATTTTGACTTTATAGCATACAATTGTGAGAGAAAAAAAAGAGTCAGAATTGAGACTATAATTAAATAGTTGCAGTTATCTTGTCTGACAGAAGCAAATAAAACTGATTCATCCACCAAATTAATTAAATCAAGCACTCACAAGTAGCAATAGTATTTATACCTTTTCTTCTTTTTTTTAATAGCCTTGTATAATGGTACTATAAAATATGGTCACATCAATGTTTGTGAATAATTAAACATTTCTAATTAAGCTTTTCATTGTATATCCAGATGATTAGTTTGTTCCCTAAAATGAATAAATACAATTAAAATCCACGAGTAGGGATGTGCGATATGACGATAAAAATATCTGCACGATCTGCTTTTGAAGAAATATCGTAGTATCGTGCTACAGCGAATATTCTTTCAGTTGCAGTTCTGGCACCTCCGCATCAATATACAGCGGCACATACATTCACATCAGTGTTAACTCAACGGTAGAGTTACTCTCACGGGATGCTGCACTTATTTGCAGCCACAAAAGTACATAATTAGCGTGTGTTTCAAAGCCTTGCCAGTTAAGCTTTTCATTTGTGCGCTGGTCTGACGTGCGCTTTTTCTGACCCCGCACACCTGAAGCGCGCACCTGATGATTGATTTCTCAACTAAGTTATCTTTTGAGCGAATACTGTCAAAACACACAAGGTTTACATTTAGACTCAGTTGGTTATGTCTAAAATTAAAGTAAACAGAGACAAACGGATGCGTGCCTGGGTATTAGATGCGTGCAGCTCTTAAAGGGGACAGAACTATGCAGCCGACTGTCATTAAAGGGATAGTTCACCCAAAAATGTAATTTCTGTCATTATTTACTCACTCCCGTTGCCCCAAACCTGTATTAATAATAAAAATAATAATAATATGCAAGTCACTGTGGACCAGCACCTTTTTGGTTTTCTACCTTCTTCAAAATAGCATTTATGTTCAGCAGAAGAAATAAATTAATTAATTCAGGTTTTAAAACTAACTTTGAGTAAATGATGGTATAAAAATAAAACACTATGACAGAATCGACAGACAGATGACAGAATTATTCTTCTTAATGTTAAAACAACAATACACAAAGACTGAAAAAAATAACTCCCAACTCTTGACTAAAAATAAAATAATAATACAGTTGCTTTAATAGAAATCAATCTATATTGTTTTATTTTTTATATTTGTTCATTCAATTTCTTGAATGCTCTGCTAAATATGCCTATTGTACCTGAAAATAAAGCACTCTTTGTTTTATTTGTACATTATGTGTATTTATAATGTGCATCTTTGTTCTTATTTTTAATAACAAATATAAAACAATGACATTTTTTTTTATCTTCGCCCACTTTGACCTAAATATCCGCCATTCATTTTTGTTACCTTGAAATGCCTTGTCTTTATAATAGGGAAATTATTTTGGCTGCACTGCTCAGACAAAATAGTAAAAGCAACATGACAAAGAATCGTGGTAAAATCGTGATATTTCCAAAAAAATTGTGATATAATATTTTTGCCATATCGCCCACCCCTACTCGTGAATATTCGAAAGCGTTGCTTTGGCCAAAGGTGATCTTTCATACTGAGTTTCATCATGCATGGATGTATAAATACAGTCTGAGCGCCGGAGACGCTGCTCACTGAGCTCAGATCCAACATTACTCTCCTCGCCGACGGCCAAAGCCTGACATCACCCTATTAATGACCGCAGGGCAAGACCTGAAGAGCTCGTATTTTTAGCCGTGAGCTCATAAGAAGCCCCAAAAGCGCCCTGAGGGAAACCCCCAGCAACACGGGACTCAGCACACAGGCCGGGTTTATTTTGGGCTTGGGATGCTTACGGCCTCTGCCACATGCTCGTATGGCACACATTACTCCACGTATTTTCGTCATTTGCATGAGCAAACTCTCAAACATGAGCTCTAATCTATCACACGAGCATGAAGACTTCAAGAGATTACTGCGTCTTTGCAGATTGATCTTAAAATATGCCAGTGCCTTTGTTTTGTCTCAAGATGCACACCAGTAATGTTGTTGATTTTTTTCTAAGGCATGTTTATAAAAACGACTTTGAACTATTGCCTAATCCTGGCTTAATCTAAACCCTGTCTGTGAAACCAGGCCTTAATCTCATCACTACGAGTTCTCCTAAATAGCAGTAAAAGTTTTTAACTAAGAGTTTTCTCTAAAAAGCTGCCGAGACAAACTTGTACTAAGGAGTAAGCTCAGAGTAAAGGTGGGTGGTTTTCCTCGCTGCTATGGATGATGTCAGCATGTTTATTAACTATGCACACTGTGATTGGCTGATACTCTGTCAGAGATTTATTCACGGAAATATTGTAGAGTGCGATTTTATGTTTCCATTTCCAAATAAAGATTTTAAAATGCAGGATAATTGTCACTAATTAAACAAGTATATGTTCAGCTAATTGTCAGCCTCGTACATGTGTGCATCTCATAAACAATTAGTGCATATGCATGTAAACAGCCTTTTAATTAATAAGCATGGCTGAGAGTAAGACTCTGGATTCTGGACTCTAGCTCAGCTGATTAATGAAAACAAGGATATAATCAAAGGGAAATCTGGAGTTGTGATAACCTCCAAAACCAAAGGCGATACATTTTTAAAACCTCATTATCTTCAAATGTTTCTAAAATGTATAAGTTCAGAGGTAGATTAGCAGAAACAGCTATTTTAGGACAGTTTGTGGCTTGGTCTTAGTGAACTAGGAGTCTTCTTCACTACTCCTAACCTTTCACAGATTTAGGAGCAGGTTTTAGCGATAAATGTTTTGTGAATTACTCTTAGAGCTAAATTTATGAGTTATAAATTTAGGACTGACACGCCCACTATTTGTAAGATTTTCTCCTAAATCTGCGAGTTATGAGCTACTTTTAGCCTCAAGATATTTTGTGAATACGGGCCTGGACATACAAAAAATATGTAGGTTTGTGGATCTCAACCAAATGCAAAACAAGAAAAAAAAAAAAAAGCAATTTTTTTGCACTTTTTGTGACCTTAATTGAAGAAATCTACACGAGGCTAATATAGTACACACAGTAGGCTATATTTAGGGCCCTATGATATACGTGATGCAGAAAACACGGAATCCAGTCATACAGTAAAAACATAATTTTTTGTTTAACACGGAATGTGTCACAGTTTGGATGAATTAATCAAAAGTAGGTCATTACACTTAAAGAAAATCACGATATGGTCTAGTATTTGTAAATATTACGCAGCAAAAGTCGATTTAAATATGAATCCTGGATGTTCTGCACGTCTCTGTATGAATGGAGCAGACGCGCGGTTTTGTTTACTAGCGTTACATACACAGTGCGCGTAACGCTCGTCTGCAGTCTCAATGAGGACAAACATATGAACAATATCTCCAGAACTGATCTGAGAGTCACTTCATGAACATTTCACTGTTTCATTTGAGTAAAACTAGCTTCATATCATCTACACAGAACTATTCACAGCAACCCGTCAAAATAAGAGTTCGGTTTAACTTATTAAAGACATTGTGCCAGAAATAGATATATTACTATTATTTAGTAGAATGTACGCACTTCTACTACTGTTGAAAAATAATACTATTATACTATTAAATAATACTATTACATTTTTTTTTAAATAATCACAAACTATTTTAATTTTAATCCCCTTTATTTGCCCAAAATTTAAATGTTTAATTTTCATTAATTAAAATATAAATGAAATCAATATGTTATACCTTCATCTGATAACCAGTAAAATGTAAATACACAACACAACATTTCTGAGGGGGGAAAAGAATACACATTTTTTTTGTATGCATTAAAATAATTATACGCGCTAAAACACAGAATTTGGTAACAATAAAACATAATGTAAGAAAAAATTTACATTTTACATTTCATATGGTCCTAAACATGTCATTTTTGTTACACTTTTAATAATTTAATGTTAAATTATATAAGTTTCATGATTTTAATTAATTAAACATACTTTTTGATTAATACAATTTTATTTGATCATTAATAAGGAGTCCAGAAAAATTTAAAAGGGAAAAAAACCGGAATCCATAAAAATTAAAACGGAAAAAAATTAATTTAGAAAAACATAAAACAGAATTCATAGGGCCCTATATATATATATGACAGTTTGGTATGTACCTCCCTTTAATGTTACTATAAGGTTACAATTAACAAAAGAGCCCATACTTAAATTGAATTACTATTTATTTTTAAATATAATAATCAACACACTTAACTTAAGAAATGTGTGCAAACATGAAATATGAGTATATAGTGTACTATTTTGTGAAGTGCTCTTCTCTAGTGAACTGTGGACACTTGCCTGAGGTGAATTAAACGCTACGTGACATTTTGTTCACAAGCAGTTTTATTGCCGTCTTTCCGCAGATGCAACACCGCTTGAGTAATAATGTGAGGCGTGAGATGTTCATTCACGTTTATTTCATATTCAAACCAGTAGTAAAGAGAAATGATCTCGCTCACTCGCTGCAGTTTGAAATGACGCGCCCTATACATGTTACATGGACATTTAAAAGACGGGACTTTCTTATCAAAAGTAATAATATATAAAACTGGAAGTTTTGAATGAAGTTCTACTCGTGTAATGGTTAAAACAATGCTTTATTTGTTCGGTACATGTGCATACCGAACCAAAAAAGCTGTACGGAAAATTTTCGGTACGAGTTCGTGCTCCATTGCACCCCAATATATATATATATATATATATATATATAATATACACCTTTTTTAGGACCATTAATATTTTTGTATTGTGACATTTTTTAATGGTAATCAACCCTTAACCGCCCGTTTTCACATTTTTATAAATGCCTAAAATGTATTTCAATTTAAATACATACACACACATACATATATATATATATATATATATATATATTACAATATTTTATATAGTTAAGAAACATCAAAATGAGGAGTAATTATAAATGTTCTGCTATAATCTAACTGAACTGTTCCTTTAATAAAATCACAATGCAAAAAAAGTATTTATGGAAAATATATTTCCCTACGTTTTATAGTAAACTGGACCGTGTTTCACCCAGAAGCTCTGCAAATGGACAGACCCATAAACAGATGTGTGGATGTAGTGAACAGCTGTCCCTGTGTGTGTGTGTGTGTGTGTGTGTGTGTGAGCTGCATATACATTTGAGGTCAAAAGTTTACATCCCCCTTTCAGAATCTGCAAAATTGTAATTATTTTGCCAAAATAAGAGGGATCGTACAACATGCATGTTATTGTTTATTTAGTACTGACCTGAATAAGATATTCCACAAGAGAAAATCAATTTATAAATTCAATAAGTTGAATAAAGTTTACAAAAGTTTACATTTGTCCCCTTGATTCTCAATACAGTGTTGTTCCCTGAATAATCCACAACAGGGTTTTTTGTTTAGTGATAGTTCTTCATGAGTCCCTTGTTTGTCCTGAACAGTTAAACTTAAACCCACAAGTTCTTTGGTTTTACAGCAGTAAAGTTTTGCATGCAAAATAGCAAGAAATGTAATTATACTTACAATGCGTGCACATTTCCATGGGATAACTTGCCTCATTTCCCTACAAAAGAAGATAACATGAGCAACATGAGCATGCAGAATTCATAAAGTTTTAGTAAATGTGCTACGCATGAGTTAAAGAGAGCAATATGAAAAAGCATCATATTTTAGGGATCAAAAACACTAATTCTGGAGATATTTGAAGTCAGTAAAGCATTAGGATGGTTTCAGATGACCACGACACCTGTGAAGAGACAACATACAAACCACCACCAAATGTACCTTGCATTGAAATGATCACATCATGCAAGCATTGCTTTAATGTCACAGTCATCTCAGATAACAGATCACTCATGTGTAATGTAGAAACACTGGACTTCTGTGAAGCTGCTTTGAAACGATGTGTATTCTGAACACTTCATAAATAAATGTCAATTATATTTAGTATCTGAGGCATTTTAAAATTGTATTGCAGTCTAATATGTCTTTATATGTGTGACTCTGGAACACAAATCCAGTTATAAGGGTACATTTTTCAAAATTGAGATTCATAAAGATGAATAAATAATATTTCCATTGATGTATGGTTTGTTATGATAGGACAATATTTGAAAATTTGGAGTCTGAGGATGCAAAAAAATCAAAATATTAAGAAAATCATCTTTAAAGTTCAAATGAAATTCTTAGCAATGCATATTACTAATCAAAAATTACGTTTTGATATATTTATGGTAGGAAATTTACTAAATATCTTCATGGAACATGATCTTAATATCATAATGATTTTTGGCATAAAAGAAAAATCTATAATTTTGACCCATACAATGTATTATTGGTTATTGCTACAAATATACCCCAGCGACTTAACACTGGTTTTGTGCTCCAGGGCCACAAATGTCAAACAAAGTGTTAATACATTAATAAATGTTATTAAATAAACCAAAATATTTTTTTGCCAATGTAAAAAAAATCTAGAATGGAATTAATTTTCTTTTTTTAAGCACATTACAATAAGAATAATACACATACAAAACAGCCTACCAATGATGCCCTGCAAACCTGTTTGGATTTAGAAACTAAAAAAAATATAATAATAATAATTCTACATACTGACGTCTTTTAAAGCAATAACTCGAGCAGATCCTGCAGTGACACAGAGACACTGACACAAACCAAACGCTGCTGCCGCTCTGTTCTAGAAGATGAAACACTAAACGGCTCCACTCTCTGTATCTCCATCTGCTTTGATTTATTATTTATAAAGGGCTCAAAGGCCCATATTCTGTATCGGTCACAGCAGTGAGGGACAGGTGAGAGCGTATTCATTCTCCCTGATACATGAACTCCATATACTGGTAGTATTAGTTTTAAACACTTGTGTTTCTTTGTGTGTTGAGTGAACAGCAGATGTTTGCACAGTGAATGTGTGATGTGTCCGTGTATCTGCACCTGGTGTTGTGAGCGGATCATGTGATCATCAGCGAGACACACATCTGAAACCACTGCAGTCGTGCTGGCTATCGAAACCGCTTCAGTGATGAGAACACTCTCTGCTCGCTTTCTGTATATGATTTACGTTTTGATTTTTATGCAACTGAATGGACCAATGTAAAGTATTGATTTTCTAATGCATATAAATCTGGGTGAGATGCACAGGCACAGCTTCTCAGCACAAGCTGAGTGAATAGATTGTTTTGTTCTCTCAAAGGCTTCAGTGATTCAGAGCGTGTTATAGTGAAGTAAAGGCTGTGCATACAGGTCAGAGCACCACTGCTGCTAGGCCTTGGGATGTTCTCAGGCTGCTCGTGGCTTCTGGACAGAAAGCAAACGTCAGGTCAGGTGAAACAGACTGTAAACTGTACCCTCGATTTACTGAAAAGAATTGTTCATCCAGAAATGCACTTTTCCTGCATGTTTGTAAGAAATAAATCCATCATTAAACACATTATTTTGTGTATTTGGTGTAATGCAATGTTTATGCGGATTAAGGTTAAAAAAAACTTATTTTACACATACTGTGCATTATTGTTGTTGCTCCCCGCCTTTCTGAAATGCGCCGATTTTACAAAGCTCTGAGAAGCGAGGTGTGCTCTGATTGGCCAGCTATCCGGTGCGTTGTGATTGGCTGAATACCTCAAGCGTGTGATGGAAATGTTACGCCCCTTACAGTATTGTGATGCCGTGTCCCGGTGTTCTGTCGATTTGTGCTACCTCCCATCAAAACAGTGGGTAGTAGAAATTCGACAACGATGCTACCGGTCATATTATGTTTTATTAATGTGTACACCTATCACAACCCTAAACCTACCCTTACAGTAATTCACATACAGTAATTACGTGTTATATTCACGGTTGCGGATAGAAGGGATACAACTACCGGAAACCAACAATAAATATTTTTTTCTACCTATTAGATTGTGTTTTATTAATATCTACACCTACCCCAACCCTAAACTTACCCTTAGAGTAATGCAGATACATTAAATATTGTTGTTCAGCGTTAGAAAAGGGATTCAATATTGATGTGCGCATGCGCAGTAAACCGAGGTATGAAAATCTGACGGGTCGGATAAAATGTCAGGACACCGGCGCGACGAGACTAAAACAATAAAACTCATTATAAAGGAGGCATTTGTTGCATCCAGTGGGGACATAATTACTGATTATAATGACTTATACTGTCTTTTTAGTTATCGCACCGTGAACACATTACCATGTCTGCATTTGTGATTGGAGAAACAACAAACAACAAGCCCTACTCTACACTAGGACTGTCAAAAAAAAAATCTAATTTAGAATATTCGTCGAATTTAAAATAAAAATCCACATTCGAATGCAAAACGCTGCATTCGAATGGTAGGAGTCCGGCAGGCAGCTTGGCACATGAGATGCGATGACGAGGTGTCGTTGTATTTTAATGCTTTGTTTTAGCCTGAACCCACTCGATGCGGTGCTGCACATTCACAATATTGCGGAAAAAGAGAACATCAATGTTGTTTACCTCAAAACTGAACCCAAGCAGTTCACACAAATTGCAGATTTATTGCCTTTTCTAGAGACATCTATCATCGTTGCACTCGTGTCTCACACAAGAGCCCAAGCCATGTACAATTCATGTAAGCTCAACTTATAAAAAACAGTAATTACTAGATTAAGAAACTAGCTTGCTAGCGAACGTGCATATTAACAGCTTTAAACATGAACCTTGCGATCAAATGATTAAATGTTAATTACGTGTATCAGTAATGATGAATCTTTAGTTTAAAGCGCCGTTGACAGAGACGCGTTGTTTGAGCTATGTGCTCTTTTCCTAAATGCATAACTTACATTTCACAGATATATTCTCCATCTGTAAATGTTAGAAAGCCATGGAAATATTTCCATTTTGCTGCAGATGTGCACAAGCTTCTGCTTTGCTATTCTCCGCTAAACTCCACAGACTTGGTTCTGAACGCACGCGCGTCAAACGGACAGAGCGCAATGAAACCAGGAGCACAATAACTCTGACTAAAATATAAATTTCGCTGAAATGTTTGTAGTTGGACATAGTTTTAAATCTACAAGTAAGTGTATTTGTATGATAGCACTAACTGTGAAGTGACTGTAATGGGGTAATCAAAATAGCCTTTTTACTCAATTAGCCTAATCTGTGCTTTTTTTATTCTTTTCATTTTTTAGTTTAGTAAATTTAACTTTGCTTTAAAAGCATTATTGTTGTTTTTAGATCGCAATGTTACAATGTTAGAATGTAATGCGACTTCAACCCTTTTTGCACATTATATATGCCTACATGGTTACATTCACTTTATTTATTTGTTTAATCCAAATACAAAATGCCGAGATATGTATACCGCAAATCAGCCAAAAAATACAGAGATATGAATTTTTACTCATATTATCTAGCCGTTCTTTGAAGAAACATGCATTTGGTCATATTTTGCTCGATGAGAAGACAAAAGCTTTGTTTTCCTAACTGAATTTATGTCTTTTAAATTTTTATAATATTTTAGTCAAAAATTTGAATTTAGTTTTTCAGCCAATTTGATAGCCCTACTCTACACAGCTCAAAACTCGCGTTTGAGTCGTCAGTAGCAAATTCTTTAAATAAAAAACATACTTGCAGGCTGTAGTCAGAAGCATCCGCCTGGCCTTGCAAAGCTGGAATTGCCTCACTTTAAAGAAACAGCCTTTGTGCAAGCCAGCATTGTAGGCTAATGCTACTCTTCCAGGTTCAGGAAATAGTCCTACGTAATTGCGCTGCACACATTCCAATGGCGCTTTTCCACTGCGTGGTACGACTCGGTTCGGCACGGCTCGTTACGGTACGGCTCAGTTTGGGTCGGTTTGCGTTTCCACTGAAGTTTAGTACCGCTATAGAGTGGGCGGGATTATTCACGTGTCATTATAGTTGCGCCGCCTCTACTGCCGTGACATCATCGTAAACGCGTCACAAACAAACACTCAACAAAGGAGCATATCGACAGAATTGTGTTCTTCATTCTCGACATGTGGATGTTTTTAACAGCAATGGAGAATGGTTGGGATTTACCCCCAGCAGCAGAGACTGTGGTGGCAGTGCCACGGGCTGTAGAGAGAGAGGGGTGTTCGTGCAGGTGTGCTGCGTTACTGCGTTAGTTAACTATTCATGTAGCGTGTTCTGTAAAGTGAATTATCAATAAACTTTTGAATATTTCAAAATGTACAATGTATCCCTTGTTTTTTTATTTATGTGTTGGTTTGTATCATCGTGGCATTAATCATGTCTTTTTCAAGAGGTTCATTACGTGCTCATACAATAATACATATTTAATATAGTCTGGAGGCACACTTATTCGATCAGATTGTTTTTAATTGAAGCAAAACACAGATACAAAAGGTAAAAATATAAACAGAAAACATACTCTAAAAATATACAAAGTGTAAAAAGTATATACACAAGGCTTTTTCATTCCGCGTCGCCCCATCAAGCTCTCGCTGGATGTGCTCCTCGGCTATCAACGAGAGGAACGTCTGTACTTCCTCAACAGACAACGAAACGGCTATTTTTTGGTTGATACAGAAAGGTACGTCCGATCTTTCGCTGGCTGTGCTGATTTAAATCTAGCCGGTCTATGTTGGGTCTCATGTCGCAAGTTCAGTGATGCAGTAAAGACAATTTTCTCCGGCCAATCAGTGATCAGTAGAGTTTACACGTCACGTTTGGTAACGGTACGGATCGCTTGGAACCCCGGCCGAGGTGGTACTAAAAAAGTACCAGGTACAGTACCCAGTGGAAAAACCCCCCAAAAGTGAACCGTACTATGCCGTACCATGCAGTGGAAAAGCGCCACAATATTTGCTTTGAACTGTTCTGGAACAGTGTTGTAAACACAACTTAACCACTGATTTCTAGTTGAGTTCTTTTGGAAGCCCAAACAAAGTAGTTTCTCTTTCACAACGAAACACAGCGTCTTCACGACAGGCGGTGCCGGCGGCAGCAACAACACTACAGCCAGAATAATAGCTCCGGCTTCTTTCATTGCGTGTACGTTTGGGCGGTGTTTTGAAAATCTTCCCACATCGTGACGTAGACATGTGGGGTGTGTTTGAATGAGCCGTCTTAGTGGGCGGGGCAGAGCCTTAACTTTTATAAAGACTACCTCTTTAGTCTTTGTAACTTCAGAGATCTCATCTATCCACAATCAGCTTGTAACACTCCAAAGAGTACTTGAAATCGCATCCTAGGGGTCGACCGATATGTGTTTTTCAGGGCCGATATGTGTTTTTCAGGGCCGATGCCCATACCGATTATTACAGACCAAGTAGACCGATAACCAATTTTTTTAACCGATATATAGGTCTGGTGTAAAAATGAAAATTAACGTCAAAATTAAGAATAATATGGGCTCTGACAAAAACTGCTTTTCTTGGTGTTGGATGCTCTTCTTCCATGCATCCATCTACAATAAGGGTAATATAAAGAGAGAGTTTAAAGAGGGCCACTGTATGCTTCATGATTGTTGTTGTTTTTTTTGCACTGTCTGTCCATATGTAAATTGCTGTTGTTTTTTTGCACTGTCTGTCCATATGTAAATTGCTGTTGTTTTTTTTGCACTGTCTGTCCATATGTAAATTGTCTGTTGTTGTTTTTTTTGCACTGTCTGTCCATATGTAAATTGTCTGTTGTTGTTTTTTTTGCACTGTCTGTCCATATGTAAATTGTCTGTTGTTTTTTTTGCACTGTCTGTCCATAGGTAAATTGTCTGTTGTTTTTCTGCACTGTCTGGAGCACGCTCATAAGAATTTCACTCACCAAGGCACTTGTGCTGTGGTGATTGACAATAGTGATTTGATTTGATTTGATATGCTTCAATTAAGCATGAATTGTACACAGCTAAACAGCTTGGGGAGATGTAAGTATTTGGCTTCAATCATTTACATGTTAGAAATGTATGTATAACAGCATAATAACCTCTCATAATTCTTCATTAATTATTTTCTGATGACTAAATCATAACTTAAGAGGTGACTATTCAAGTCATCATCTAATGCACAACAATTGATTACCTTAAAATCACAATGTATATAATAAGAGTAAATTAATTAATTGTCTGCATAGCTCCGTTGTAGAAGTTGCGAAGAAGATTGCAACTATTTTAATTAAACTATAACACTAATAGCCTGTTATAGGCACACTTGGTTCAATAGCCTATTGAAATGTCTCAATTTCTATCATCCTAATCTTGGCCTATGTGACGGTATCTTAATCTTGGTATCTTAATCTTGGCCTATGTGACATGTGACGTATCCTAATATTGTATCCTAATCTTGGCCTATGTGACAGTATCCTAATCTTGGCCTATGTGACAGTATCTTAATCTTGGCCTATGTGACAGTATCTTAATCTTGGCCTATGTGACAGTATCCTAATCTTGGCCTATGTGACAGTATCCTAATCTTGGCCTATGTGACAGTATCTTATTGGCCTATCTTCCTAATGGCCTATGTGACAGTATCCTACTTTTGGGGGATATTGGCCTATGTGACAGTATCTTAATCTTGATCACTGATTGGCCGGCGAGAGTACTTTCTGTGACAGAAGACCCATCTAATTTAAATCAGCACAGCCAGCGAAGGAGCGTACGCAACTGTTTCAACAAACGCAGTATCTTTTGCATCAACCACAAATTATCTGTTTCATTGTCTGTCGACAGTGTTCTTCTCGTTGATCTTAATCTTGTATATACTTTTGCCTATGTGACAGTATTAAAAAATAATCTGATAATAAGTGTACTCCAGACTATATTAAATATGTATTATTGCCTAATGTGAAAAAGACAGTATCCACGATTAAAAAAACCATCTAAACAAAAAAAACAAGGGATGGCAAAAGGTTTATTGATATTTCTATGTGACTAACTTAATCAAGTAACGCAGCACACCTGCACGAACATCCCTGCCCTCCTCATCTACAGCCCGTGTCTCTGCTGCTGGGGGTATCTTAATGAAGAACTTGTCTCCTTTTCTTGTTGTGAGTTTGTTTGTGGCCTATTGACAGTAGAGGCGGCGCAATCGACGCGTTAATCCCGCCCACTTGGCTAAACTATGGAAACGCAAAACCGACCCAAACTGACAGTATCCGAGCCGTTAATCTGGAAAAGCGCCATGGCCTATGTGACAGTATCTTCTTGGCCTAATCTTGACCTATGCCTATGTGACAGTATCCTTGGCCTAATCTTAATCTTGGCCTATATTATCTTAATCTGACAGCAATCTCGGCCTAATCTTAATCTTGGCCTATGTGACATATCCTAATCTTGGAGAGTATCAGTATGAGAGTATCTTAATCTTGGCCTAGTGACATATCCTAATTTTGTGACAGTATCTTAATCTTGGCCTATGTGACAGTATCCTTGGCCTAATATTAATCTTGGCCTATGTGACAGTATCTTCTTGGCCTAATCTTGGCCTAAGTATCCTAATCTTGACAGTATCTTATTGGCCTATCTTCTTAATCTTGGCCTATATCTTAATCTTGTGAGATCCTAATATTGTATCTTATCTTGGCCTATGTGACAGTATCTTAATCTTGGCCTATGTGACATATCCTAATATTGGACAATATCTTAATCTTGTATCTTAATCTTGGCCATGTGAGAGTATCTTAATCTTGGCCTATGTGAGAGTATCAGTATGTGACCTAATCTTGCCTATTGGCTTGGCCCATGTATCTTAATCTTGATGTGAGTGTATCATAATCTTGTATGTGAGAGTATCTTTCTTGGCCTATCTTCTTAATCTTGGCCTATATCTTTATCTTGTGACAGATCTTAATCTTGTTAACTCTTGGCCTATTTTTTAATCTTGTATGTGACAAACTTGGCCCAAGTATCTTTATCTTGGGTTTAATATTAAAATTAAAACATGGAAGAAATAGTGTATACTTTATCTTGTGTGACAGAGTTAAACTCTATTTTTGATTATTTAAAATTAAAACTTTGAATAAAAGTTGTAATAATTGTTGTAGTAGTATTAGTAGATAAACCAAACTTTTATTTTGACGGGTTGCCACGAGGACCTTTTAAGTTTCTGTAGCCTGTGTATATGATATGACGATCGTTTTACTCAAATTAAACGGTCAAAGGCTCATGAAGTAGCAGAGCAGTTCTGGGGATGTTGTTCATGTATTTATGTCCTCATTTAGTGAGACGGCAGATGCTGAAAATACTGCGAGCGTTGCGCACTTCAGTGTGTGTGTACTAATCAAAACCGCGTGTCTGTGCCATTCACATATACAGAGACACACAGAACATGCAGAATTCATATTTACATAGTCTTTTTGCAGCTTAATATTTACAGATACTAGTCCATAGCAGTCGATTTAAGTTATTGACCTACTTTTGATTAATTCATCCAAACTTTGGAAAAATCCGTGACTCCACGTTATACAGTAAATTCCATTTATATGAATGGATTACACCCGCGTTTTCCCCATTGCGGAAACCATAAAGACATAATATTGAGGTGTTTTGCAACTTCAGAGTAGTGGATTGTGATTTATTGCAAGTTGATCAACGTCTGCTGCTGCCTTTGAGAGACAACTGATGCGTGATCACGGAAGCAGCACAGCACCAGTTAGCAAGCGCTTTTGGTGTGAGAGTGCCTTTAGTCTTCAACATTGATTGGTCAGACACGTGACTCCCAACCAATCAGATGGGCGGTGGGCGGACCCTGCTCTAGGCCACAGAGTGGTGAGTTCCGACAGGCTGCATCAGAGCCAAATAGCGCATTTCAAAATTTAATTATTTTATCGGCACATTGGTTTTGAAAATGACCGATAACGATAATTATAAAAATGCTTAATATTGGCGCCGATAATCGGTCGACCCCTACATATGACCCCTTTTAAGATGTTTTCCAGTCCTCTGTTCATACTGTTTTCTTCAGTGAATACGTTTCTGGTCTGAATCAAGAGAGAAATCTGCACAGACCAAGCACCGCTTACAAGACAAAACAGCTCTTAACAAATACATGAGTGGATTTTGATGTGATGTTTCTCCAATTCTGATGAAGAAGCAAACTCATCTACATCTTGGATGGCCTGAGGATGACCTTTAAAACCTTGTTTGTCAAATCACATCGTCATGAAATGCTCAGGACACAGAGAGTCCTGCTTCTAATGAGTGGAAAGATCAGGAGGGGAATCTGCTGCACTCCAAACATCTCTGTGGTGTAAAAATGAAAATTAATGCCAAAATTAATAATAACAGTCGGTGCTTTTTAAACATGCACGCAAAAACAACAACATTTCCGTGGTTTTAATTTACTTCATGATTAATTAATTTTATCTTTTAATCAAATGGCTCCTTTTACTATTAAAATTAAAACATGGATCTATTTTAATTAGTTGTAATAATTGTTGTAGTTGTATTACGAATATATATACAAACAGGTCAAATTAATGCATGCTACTGGTCTTACCACGATGTTGTTCGTGTATGATTCAAAACACCGAGCTCTATGCACATTTATTTCATTTCAAATTGAATTATTTATAGATACATGATGTCAATTTTGATTAATTCATCCAAACTTCGCAAGAGGGTAAATTTTAACTGTGCAAAAATGTTAATAAATCTGCTGCTGCTTTAAATACTGCATTACATTGCTCTCGGTGTGATGAGTTTTCCGCGTTGAATGACAGGAGCGGTGGGTGGATTGCAAAAATACTCTCACAGATTTTTTTTAACATCAAATAATTTCACCTGGCAAATAAATAATGTCTTGTATGTTTGTTTGCAAAAAAAAAAAAAAAAAAAAAAAAAAATTATAGTAAATCTAATTACTTCTCTTATTATTAAAAATATTGTTTTGGATCTATTTTAATTAGGTATATATATATACAAACAGAGATTTGAAGTGCACATTTATTTCAATTTCAATTGAAATAAAAATTAAAGTAATAAATAAATACTGCCTAATTCAAAAAGAGATTTTTTTTGGCATTCATAATCTTTCCATAAAGAGATTTGAAGTGGAAATAAAAATTAAAGGCCTAATTCACATTGATAATCTTTCCATAAAGACAGAGTTATACTGATTCTGCAGGACTCTGTGTGGCTTGCATCCTCAGAGACGAAACCGACTGTGAAAAGCAGACGCAGTATATGCAAATACACAGCTGCAGTAAAATGGCATCTGAAGTGCTTTTGAAGAGCGGGTCTGGGTTATTAATATCAGATCCCCTGAGTGCAAAATAAACATGAATTACAAGCAATGATTATTCACAGTAGACCTTACTGTCCATCAGTAGATAAGAGAAAATGAAGCCTTGCGGCTCAAAACAGAGAGAACAGGCAGGAAAAGATGGTGTTTGAAATGAAATCCTGAATCATAAGCAGGCTCTTCTGAGATGTAAATGAACTCTTTAGTGGGCAGAACATTGTCTGGAAGACCTAAGAAGCAAACACTCAGCGCAGTTCATAAATAATGCATTCGCCATTCAGAGTCAATTAGACCGCACCAAACATGCAGTGCACAGAGAACGCACACGGCACACCATATACAAACAAAACTCGCTGAAACCTCTTTGATAACACAGTGTAAAATACATAGCGAGATTGACAAATGTTTCATGCTGGTCGTAATCATAACTGTCTATGTTCATGCCAATTACATTTCACATACGGTTTGAGGCCAAAGAAGTGTTTTGATGGAGACGGTGGGGTTAGACACATATACACAAACACACCTCAAACCGTACCAACAGCATTGCAATCCATTCCTGGTAATTAAAAAACGAATTATATTCTTGAATAGACAGGTTCTGTGAGATTCTCCCTGCTTTATAAGGTTTGCATTGGACTCTGTCCTAATATAGGAATATATTAAAAATAGACTCTTCTCTATGTAAGAATATATTCTGATATCCACATAACACCGCCTGTCTGGATGGTAGTAAAAACGTGACCCAGGAGCACACGTCTTAAGTCGCTGGGGTATATTTGTAGCAATAGCCAAAAATACATTGTATGGGTCAAAATTATAAAAAAAAATGTCATGCCAAATATATCAAAACTTAATTTTTGATTAGTAATATGCATTGCTAAGAACTTCATTTGGACAACTTTAAAGATGATTTTCTCAATATTTAGATTTTTTTGCATCCTCAGATTCCAGATTTTCAAATATTGTCCGATCATAACAAACCATACATCAATGGAAATATTATTTATTCAGCTTTCAGGTGATGTATAAATCTCAATTTCAAAAAGTTGACACTCGTGACTTGTTTTGTGGTCACATATTAATATCAGCCCTAATACTAAAGATGATTATTTTCTGCTAAAGGTAAAATTGCAGGCACGAGTAATAAAGGGGAGATAACTGATATGATGGTTCTTCATTCTCCTTCACGATGCCCACAAAAAAATGACTAATGCTCACAAACAGCTGTACACCGCCTGAGAGCAGGCCTCCGCTTGTGTGTGTGTGTGTGTGTGTGTGTGTGTGTGTGTGTGCGTGTGTGTGTGTGCGCGTGTGTGTGTGCGTGTGGTGTGGTGTTGTGTGTGTGTGTGCGTGTGCATGTGCGCGTGTTGTGTGTGCGTGTTTGGTGTGTGTGCGTGCGTGCGTGTTGGTGTGTGCGTGTGTGTGTGCATGTGTGTGTGTGTGTGTGTGCGTGTGTGTGGGTGTGGTGTGTGTGGTGTGTTTGTGAGTGCGTACATGTGTGTGTGTGTGTGCGTGCGCGCCTGTGTGTGCGCGTGTGTGTGTGTGTTTGTGGCTGTGTTGTGGTGTGTGTGTGTGTGTGTGTGTGTGCGTCTGCGCGTGTTGAGTGTGCGTGTGTGCGTGCGTGTGCGTGAGTGAGTGTGTGCGTGCGTGTGTGTGTGTCTGTGATACCTGCAGAAAGCCTGCCGCTAGCATTGCTATCGATCTCAACTCCACGCAGGAACAATGGTAACTTTACATGTCAGACAGGCAGCTCTCCACAGAATACACTGCAGTATGTACCAGACCTTATATGACGTCCAGTGATAACTCTAGAAAGCCTTGACCCCTCAGGCATACTAATAATAACTCTGTAGTGCCTGAAGTAAATCTAGGGGTCTATGATTTCCATGATGGAGAAACTTCAGAATTATTAGAATCATGGAATCCAGTCGTTACTGTACAGCATGACACAGATTAATCATATTGTGATATGGACTAGTGTTTGAATGTAAAGCGCAAAAAAATATTTGATGAAGTTTGCAAGAAAAGGTCAATTTTTATATAATTGCATTTCAAAACATTCATAAAATAAATTGTTACAGTTTTTGCTTTTATTTCACTAAACCATTTTTATTTAATACATTTAAAAAACGAAATCATAAATCCAGAAAAATTCAAACAACACAATTTCAGGAAAAAAAAACATTGGTCCCTTCAGTTATACGCAAGTGAATGAATGAATGTATGAATTTATAAATACATGTTTAAAGATTTATGAACTCAATACACTTTTTTGTTATTCAAATTTAATGAAACCATTAAATTAAAACTGAAAACGAATTTGAGAAAAACAAAACAGAATCGGGCTGATTTCACAGGGACTTAAAAATGTGTTAATTTTTAATAAATTATTGTTAAATCATGTGACTATGGACCACAAAACCAGTCATAAGGGTCAATTTTCAAAATTGATATTTATACATCGGCTGAATAAATCATATTTCCATTGATGTATGGTTTGTTATGATCGGACAATATTTGAAAATCTGGAATCTGAAGACGTAAAAAAAATCGAAATATTGAGAAAATCATCTTTAAAGTTGTCCAAATGAAGTTCTTAGCAATCCATATTACTAATAAAAATTATGTTTTAATATATTTAAGGTAGGAAATTTACTAAATATATTCATGGAACATGATCTTAATATCCTAATGATTTTTAGCATAAAAGAAAAATGTATAATTTTGACCCATACAATGTATTTATGGTTATTACTATAAATATACCCCAGCGACCTATGACTGCTTTTGTGCTCCAGGGTAACATATAAGTTTCATGATTTCAATTAATTGAACATGTTTCTGAATACAATAATAATAAATAAATAAATAAATAAAATGGAAATCCAGACATATTTAAACAGAAAAAAGAATGGGAAGGAAAAAAGCTAATTATTTATATCTCAGTGTATATTTCATATTTATGCAGAGTGCCTTGCAAAGGTTTAGTCGACTCATTGAATGTCAGATCCTAATGAACACATCAAGAGCTCTGCATGACACTATTCTGTAAGGAAAGACCATAAAACCAGAGCTGTAGCAGCTCAAACACTGAAGTAAAGCAGTTCTCCAGCAGCAATATCATCCTCACAAACTGACTCGTCGTATAGTATATATTTATTTAATGCCATGTCAGGATCTTAGGCTATTTTCATGGCAAAAAACTATAAAAACCAGCAAGCAAACAAACACAAGTTATATTAAACAAGATTTTTTTTACATTAATATATGATACAAATTCGAAAAGTTTTTCTGGCAAAATTATCCTAAATAACTCTTTAAGTGAGTTCACTTCATAACAGAGTTCTCTACATACATTAAAAGCTGGACAGTCCAATAAAATCCCCAGAAACTGAGACGCAGCCTGACTTTTACAGTATAAGCCAGCTACGGCGGTGGCAGCACCTCGTGATGCTTTGCGCTGAAGCTTGAAAGAAGGTCCATCTTTAATGGTTTCTTTTTTCAAAGTGTTCAAGAATATTGAAATCGGTCAGAGCCATAGCCTGCACATATGTGTCCCTGCAGCACAAAAGCAGTCATAGGTCGCTGGGGTATATTTGTAGCAATAGCCAACAATATACTGTATGGGTCAAAATAATAGATTTTTCTTTTATGACAAAAATCATTAGGATATTAAGATCATGTTCCATGAAGATATTTAGTACATTTCCTACTGTAAATATATCAACACTTAATTTTTGATTAGTAATATGCATTGCTAAGAACTTCATTTGAACAACTTTAAAGATGATTTTCTCAATATTTAGATTTTTTTGCACCCTCAGATTTTCAAATATCATAACAAACCATACATCAAAAATCAGCTTTCAGATGATGTATATCTCTCAATTTCAAAAAATTGGCCCTTATGTCTGGTTTTGTGGTCCAGGGTCACATATCACTGCAGATAGAAACCACTTCCGGTTCCTCTATAGGTACACCAACACAATATTTGTAATACAGTCGATGAAAGAATCACCGGTCACTCTTCATACAGACTGATATTCAGCGTTTGACCTCGAGTTGACAGTAAGTCAAGTGACCGCTGTCAGTCTGTCACAAGACTCTTCCAGAACAAGACATCGACTGCGGCACAGTTTTGTTCAAACGCTGAAGCCCTAAGGACCTGGAACAGAACGTGGCAGGCCAGACCTAGTTTTTGTTCCAGTTAACTTTAATGAACACAATAAGCTAGAGCGTGCTGCTTTCTAAGGCAGGCTATTATAGGTGAGGCTTCTAGTGTGGCATCTTCGTGTTGTTAACACTGTAATCGTGTAATCAGTAAGCCATCACATTAACAACTACCTGTAACGAGTCTCTGGAGAATTCACTACTGAATTTATAGACGTTTAGGACGTCGTTGGTGATGATGGCACATCTGGACATTTCTATAGTATCCAAGTGAATACTGTAATCATTCAATATCATGGTATTACCATTGGACTGTACCACTGTTTTTATGATCCTAATTATTAAAAGAGCTGGATGTAGAGTTGTAGTACAGCAGGCTACATTGTATGGATAAGTGCATAATTAAAAAAATAACTATAAGAATGGATTATAGGTGAGATTAAATACTTTAAATGATAAAGACTACCCGAATACGAGCCTTAAGGAATTCAGGAGTGTTATTTATCACACTGTTGACTCAATAATAGAAATGTCTTTTTGTAATAGCTGCCTAATGTCACACTTAATAGCCCTGGCTTTAACTTGAAATGCCAAACAGCATCACAGAGGCAGCAGCCACATTCAGTGCGGTGTTACTAAGCATTCATTTTGCACCCACTTTGCATCAAATAGAACAAGAATAGATGCTGAACCTGGCAGATGCACAACAGGGAATCCGCGAACCGTGTTATGACATCTCAGCCAAACGCTGAATGTGTTGCCAGGGTTTGCAGGAGGCATTGAAACTATGATATTTGCTATTTGTTTCCAGTGCTGCTGCGAATGCATTGCGTTGCTTACCATTTTGCTGCCTGTGCGACGGAATTCTCCCTCGGAAATGAACAGCAGTAAATGAGAGCACAGGAATAAGAGGGAAATTCTGCTCCTGGTGCTGTTGTTTTGTAAAGAAAAGGCTGTTTTGGACAGAGCAGAAGCGTAACCTATTTCCCGTCCGTTTCCGTGGGTTTCACTGCAGCAGCGACGCAGGGCGGGGAGGGGGAGGAGCGGAGGAGGCTCGCTGCTATTGGACGAGGCGGGAAGGGGGCGTGGCGGAGATGCGCTGGTGGGCGGTCCTTCCATACGGGAACCTTAGCACCACCCCCTCCCTTCACCCTCACTCACGACACAAGCTGTCATTCATTCCCATGTCCTTCCATCAATATATGTATTATTAATGCGTCTAAACTTAAAACAGTCTATAAGAGATCAAATAAAATACGGTTAGTGTATTTTTAAGTTCTTCCAGTTTCATAAATATCACTGTTAGTCACCTTTACATCATCCCTGAGAGAAGAAATAACGACACTATCCGCTAAAAAGAGTCATTTAGGTGGAGAAGTACAGCAGTAAGTATATACACTACCAGGCAAAAGTGTTTGAACAGTAAGATGTGTAATGTTTTTTTTTAAAGAAGTCTCTTCTGCTCACTAAGCCTGCATTTATTTGATCCAATGCACAGCAAAACAAAATATAAATAATACAAGAATACTATTTAAAATAAATGTTTTCTATTGCTAAGAAAAAAAATACTGACTCCAAGCTTTTGAATGATATAGTAGTGTATAATATTACAAAAGCTTTTTATTTCAGATATATGCTTGGATCTTTCTATTCATCAAATAATAAAAGTACTCAACTGTTTTAAATATTGATAATAATAATTAATAATAAATGTTTCATAATCAGCATATTAGAATGATTTCTGAAGGATCATGTGACACTGAAGACTGGAGAAATGATAAAAATATTCACATAGAAAACAGTTATTTTATATAGTACAAATATTTCACAATATTACAGCTTTGGCTGTGTTATCAAATAAATGCATGCTTGGTGAGCAGAAGAAACATTAAATATCGTACTGTTCAAACCCGTTCGTGTAGATACTGAATTCAGACGTTATTCTGTATTAGTTTGATTTAAGATGTTAACCTAATGTGTAACACAATATCTCTTAACCATTTTTAGTAAACTGAATTTATTTTTTTACTACCGTTTCATTCTTCTCTATATAATTTTTACTCAACTTGTTTTTTTCTGAAAGTCTGGAGTAACCTTATATAAACATACAATTTAAAACCAGCTCCATGGTCTTACTTCATTGAAGATATCAGGATCTTAAATTGATTGAACATCTGCTCTTCTTGATAATTCATAAACACTATGCTAGAGCGCCACCGGCTGGTGCTGCGTGTATGTGTCAGTACTCAAAGCACACCACATCCCATTTCTGGTATACTTTATTATTCTTTCAAACAGTATTACCATTTTGAAAATGCAAAAATATGGAAAAATACACCTAACTTACAATTATTGCACATAAATCCCAATGCACCATTATAAAATACTCACACACTAAATATATCAACGAGGGTAATATTTACTGCAAAAATACTACATTTATTAACAAACTGAGTATTAACAATTCTAACATAAATCTGTAAACTCATATAAAAGTAAACTTCATCCTCACTGGGTTCTTCAGAGGTAGACAATTGGAAGGAGAACGCTACAGCAAACAGGGTAAAGTGCAACTATTGCATCAGATGCAATGCATTGATTTCCCAGCAGCACCGAGACAAATCCATGCCACTTCATCACAAACATCTACGTCAGGAAGCGCTGATGCATCCTTCAATGTGCTGTCTAGCCCAGTATCTGTCTTCACAGGAACAGTTCTTTGTTGATCCACATGAGGGTGCGCGTGTCGTTGGGTTTGCACTCGTACTCGATGCGGTTGAAGCTGTTGCCCCATTGGCAGTGGTCTCTCTTGTTGTAGTTGTAGAACTTGACCTGCCAGATGGTCTCGAAGAGCCCTGCCTGAGTGAACTGAAATGACAGAAACCACACATCTGTTGTTTTTACAGTCACACACTTCTCCAGCCTGTGTTGCTATACGTCTTTCTAAGAGGAAACGCATGTTGGAAAGCGATGAGCTCCTCACCTGTATGTTGACTTGAACAGCTTGCCTCTCTCCGGATTTGGTGTGTGTTACTCCCTCAGTGTCATACATCCCAGTGTACACTACAGACTGAGGGTCTTTAGACTGCTGCTCCAGAGGAAAAGTCACTCCGCCAATAGTCATGGATCTGAGGAATGAGACAACAACCAATAAACCACACCAGCTACATATGACAGCTTACGGAAGAGTGCATGATTTCTGATCGCATGCCACTGGATATATAAAACCTATTCAACATTGAGAATATCAGTGCATGTATGTAGGGATGGAAAGCACATTATAAAGTATACATCTTCTAAATGAAATTCAGATTGCATTATATATATGAATTGCCTGGATACAGGGGCGTAGCAAACCGGGGGGACGGGGGGACCGTCCCCCACACTTTTGAAAAGTGATTCTGTCCCCGCATTTTTTTGACCCAGCGCCATATTTCCGCCGTGTTCTCTGATTTGTTACTTAGACTTGAAGTGAACTAACATTCAGCCAATCACAGCGCGAATCATCTCTTGGGCGTGTCTGCATGAGCTTCAAATCTCTCTTGCTCTTGCGAATTTTCGTTCGTTCATTCACTTTGCTGTTTTGGCCGTCTGGGGTAAAATGCACCCCAGAAAAAGCAGAGGACGATTACATCCTTTTTTCAAACCACACTGTAAGTATGTGTTCAGTATGTCGCGATACATGAATCACGCGATAAATTTTCCCTTGTTATGATTTAACCTACTGTAAAGCAGTAAGACGTGTAGACAACAGAACCCGAATGGACCTCGTCACGTCGCGCCGGGATTGTGCCGAGTGTGTTTAAATGCTCTCTACTTGTCGCTTTGATCAAAGTGTCTGCTAAATGAGACATAACAGATTATTCCCAGCGGCACACACCACATCATAAGACGTTGATATTTTGGTAAATTTCAGTTGCGACGTCGGGTGACCAAAATTCAATGTAAATTCAACGTCAAATTGACTTGACGTCAACCCGATTTTCATTTTCAACCAAAATGCAACGCTGTCCGACGTGTTTTTATTTTGAGTATGATTTCACAAAAATAGGTTGCTGTAAGCAATCATGCATGTCCCAAATTGCCACTAGGGTGCTGTAAAATGCCAAAGTTATTCTATTTGAATTTATTATTATGAACATCACCTTGGGTCACATCACCATACAGCTTTTGTCCCCCCCACTTTTATAATGGCTGCTACGCGCCTGCCTGGATATCTGTAGGCATACATGTAAGAGTGCATTACAGCATGCAGCCGGTCAGACATGGTCGATGCTTTAAATCATGACATCCCATATGCATCATCACAATCATGTGTTTTCATTTCTTTTTACTATTATCAGTTAACCATAGTAATAACATGGTATTTTTTTTTATTGAGTACTAAGTACAATGAATAATAGCCTACAATAATAATTCAGCATTATTGTCTTGACCAGGCTCAATACTTTTTAAAGTGATACCATTGGTGATTTGTAATTTTACATCACAAAATAAACATGTGGTTTATTTATTCTTATAATCATGACAATGACATGCATCTTATCTGCAAACGAAGCTTTATTCAAAACAAGACATTTCCGATCACTGATTTCACTTTCTGACCCACTATGTACTCACATCGCCTCGACCGCTCCCGGTTTAACGACCACGTCGATCTTGTATTTAGCTCCCGTCAGTAATTTGATGGTTCGGCTTTGACCGAATCTCGTCCCGTCTGATTTGAAGTAGACGGGTCCGTTGTTCGGGGAGGTTTTCAGAGAAACGCCGAGTTTAATCAGCTGGGGTATGTCAGCCATGATGCGGAAAGCTGGCAGTCAGGTGCGAGGAAGCAGGGCAAGATATTTCAGGCTGAACTAAATCAAACAACGCATCGCAGAAAGCACTAAAGTGGTTGCAGCTGCTGTCCTAATCCGAAAGACAGTAATCCGCGCAGTCTGTGTGCTGCAAGAGAAGCTGATGTCTGCTAAGAGAAGCACTGTCGAGGCCGAGGCTTTGGAATTCGGTGCACGTCTTGAGATGCAAGGTTTAACGGGTGATGTGAGAAGCCCGAAATGATGTATCAAGCACGAGCGCGAGCTGGTGTTGTGTCGAGTGTGTAATTGAGCAAAGTGGACTTCAATGGAGTGGACGAGGTGAGCACGCTTCAGATCAACCCTGCGTTATTGATCAGTCAAATATGCTTCTGCCGAAATATGTCTTCCAGCACAGCAGCAGGCATATATCAAGTGTGCACTGAACAATAGACTATATATGGCAGGCTATATACTATCTTGGTTTTTAAACATGCACCATGACAATATCATGTGGTTTTGGGCAACAGATACAATGGTATTTCTGAGCTACGTTGAAGTAGGTGACCATGCACTGCCCTGATAAAAAACTAAATCTATAGAAACGGTCACAGAAATTATAATGATTTCCACTATCAATACCATTAGACAAACATTACAAACTATTTACCATAAAAATAAAACTTTAAAATGGTTTCCAAATCAAATCACTTTTATTTTCACATTAGCACAGCACATGTGCTTTGGTGAGTGTACTTCTTGAGAGCGTGCTCCAGACAGTGCAGAAACAATTTACATATAGACAGTACATACTTACAGACTTATACAGATGACAATGTGCAGAATACACATACATATACTCAGTACACACAGTGTACTATTAGACATACTTACAGTTATCAATACACATTATACACCGTATGTACACATTTTACATTATGTACACATATATAATACATAGCATGCGAAAAAAGGTGCAACAGATTATACACAGGAAAAATGGTGCAATAGATTATACATAGGCTGGATACGCAATGTGTGTATCTAGCGGGCAAACTCGGCCCTTCCAGGCCACTTTCCTTCAGAGTTTAGCTCCAACCCTAATCAAACACACCTGAACCAGGTAATCATTGTCTTTAAGACTACTAGAAGGCTTCAGGCAGGGGAGTTTTTTCAGGGTTGGAGCAAATCTCTGCAGGAAAGTGGCCTGGAAGGGCCGAGTTTGCCTATCACTGATAGTGTGTATCTATCACACTACTTCCAGTAGTGTGTGTTACGAATCCGGCCTCTGTGGTTCCCGCTGATCATCACCAGAGGTCACCATCACCCGAGTATTGACCTCTCTCTCCGAACTCCATTTCCCATCATCCTGTACCAGGACTCTGATTGCCAGTTCACCTGATGCTCATCTATGGGACTCCTTAAGCCACACTCACACACACACACTCATCATGAAGTCTTGTATTGCCCCAGCTGACGTCTCTGAGCATTCTCATCTTTCTCTGTTTGATCATTGTGTTTTGACTCTGGACTGTTTCTCTCGTTTTGGATTGATATCTGCCTGCCTTTTGACCCTCTTGCCTACCTTGATACTCTGCTCTTGTCTCTCCTCTGATATCCCTGTTACGTTACCGACCACTGCCTGTACGACTGTGTTAACTTATTAAAGACCCACAGGGACCATTACAGTTTCCATTAAGACCAATATAAATGCCATTATAAATCCATCTGTGATGGTTTTATACAGCAGGGTGTAAGTGATATAGTAGATTTATATAAACAAGAATCAGAACCGTTGTATCCAAATACAAACTACAAAGATGTCATTACTATGAGAACACCACAGTACTTGATTTGGTAAACATTTATAACAGTACAGAATATATTTAGTGTTATAACCACCATCTGATGCATCACTGTGTCACAACAGTGCTTTGTGTTCGTCTTCTAAGGCTGTTTCGTCTGTAACATTTGGATACGCTACCACTCTCAGCTGCATCTGAAGGCACAGATGAGGTAATGATATAAAAGCATATTATCTCATGAGATACAACTCTCTCACTTCCTTTCAAAACCACGTGTGAAAAACCCCTTTCATTCGGTTCATTTAAAAAAAAAAAATCAATAAATAACCAACTGGATAATGTTTTGCATTCTCAAACAGGTGTTAAAGCAGTACTTTATTATGCACTGCACAACACAGCCTGGGTTGGGTCCTTCTTCTGTGACCGCAAACATGCATCGCAACACTTCAACTATCTTCAATCAACTTCCTGTGAGAGCATTGTTTCTCTAATGAGATGATTAGTTTGTTGAAGTATTATAAGGTGCATGCTTCAAATGGGCCTTCTTATCAAGAACCAGTGTTTGACAATACGCTTCTTAGCAGATGTTAAAAGGCCAGAATGGACTATTTTTTTTTTTATATGACAAAAAAACTCTTTCACTATCATTGACAAGCACAAAACATGCGTGCCCATGGGCTGGTTATCACTAAACACACGCGTATCGTTCGCTGTGTGGGTTGAACACAGAGGAAACTAGCTGACCATGAAGTTGCCTGTCAGGCAGTGCGCAACTTCCCTTTCATCAAAATGTGTCTATAACTGTCAACTGAGGTTACACGTCAGACAAACATTCAGCTGAACTGTATGGGTTTCACACTCACCACTCCCTGGAGACCGAGACGCGCTGCTTTACTTCACAGCTATGGAGCCAGCAACAATCAGAGAAGGGTACTTAGTGAAGAAGGTAAGACTGTTCATCTGATGCTACAAGAACCGCTGTTCTGTGACGTGCTTCGGGGTTTGTGATAAGGAGCAATATGTTTTATGTCAAATGTGTCAGTGGTGACCTTAAAAGGACATTTTCCTGGCAAGTAAAATTATAGTTATTTCAAACAAACTCTTTATTTAAAATCACCGGACTACATAAAAATAAATGACATGCATAAAAAGCACTTCACAAACGTTTTATATCCTTAATGTTTTATAAAGTCTACATCAACAATATTAAAGATCCCTTTTGCAACTCAGACTTCAGATTAACCCAATACAGCACTTGTGTGTTTGGTTAACTGATCAATTAATTAAGGTGTTTGAGATATTGGTGATATGTTGCGGTGCTGATACTGATCAATATAGGCTATATGAGCATAAAAGTACCATGGCAGGCTGTACTCTCTTGGTTTCTGAACATGCACCATGATGATACCTTGTTTACTGGTTTCATGTGCTGATGTTTTGTCATGCTTTTCCATGAAGTTGCTCTATTTCGGGAATAGATGTGGAAACATCCTCCTTCTTTTACAAACACACAGTCATTGCAGCATGCAACATACATTTCATTTTGTCCACCCATTTATTTATTTAGGAATTGAACCCCTAAACATAGTTTTTGAATAGTATTTGATGTAATATTCTTGTTTTTAAGAAACACTGCATTGAAAACAAAACTAAATTTGTGCATCAGGATCTGACAGCTGAAAATATAGTACAATTCAACCCACAGTTGTGTGTGTGTGTGTGAGCTAAAACACAGAAGTGAAAACGACCGAAATTGAATGTTCACACTTCACTCAAATTATTTTGTGTGCTGAAATTCAAACTGTGCTGATCTAATGCTTTATATCAAACGATATCTTTCCTTTAGCTGTGGATTGAAGCAAGCTATTTGTGTCCCTGGAGCACAAAAGCAGTCTTAGGTCACTGGGGTATATTTGTAGCAATAGCCAAAAATACATTGTATGGGTTAAAATTATAGATTTTTCTTTTATGCCAAATATCATTAGGATATTAAGATCATGTTTCATGAAGATATTTAGTAAATTTCCTACCGTAAATATCAAAATTAAATTTTGATTATTAATATGCATTGCTAAGAACTTAATTTGAACAATTTTAAAGATGATTTTCTCAATATTTCGATGTTTTTGCACCCTCAGATTCCAGATTTTCAAATATTGTCCAATCATAACAAACCATGCATCAATGGAAATAGTATGTATTCAGCTCAGTTGAAACTTATGACTAGTTTTGAGGTCCAGGGTCACATTTGTTTATAGCTCAGCACTACTGCTTTTGTATTCAGTATTTGCGTCTGTGATTTTGGGAAGCTACAGCAGAGAAGTGATGTTGTTTTGCAGGGGACGGTGCTCAACTCATGGAAGGTGGTGTGGGTGGTGTTAGCAGATGATGCCATTGAGTTTTACAAGAAGAAGACAGACAACAGTCCGAAGGGAATGATCCCTCTGAAGAGTGCGACTCTGACCAGCCCATGCCAGGATTTCTCTAAAAGAACGGTGAAGGAATCAGACGTCTTCAAGGCCAGTGTGCTGCTGACGTATCAAGAGTTTTTCATAAATAGCTTTCATGTGCTTTTGTCAACAGCTAGTGTTTAAGATCAGTGTGGCTAAGAAGCAGGAGCACTTCTTCCAAGCGACTCACTTGGAGGAGAGGGAGCTTTGGGTTAGAGATATCAAGAGAGCCATCACTTGTTTACAGGGCGGCAAGAAGTTTGCTAGGAAGTCAACGCGCCGATCCATTCGGTTACCAGAAAATGTTAACCTGAGGTATTACACTGTGATCTCAGTTATCAAACTGGATCATGTTTGAAATATGTGTTATATACCTGTTTTGAATTCAGCTCATCTTATGCAAACTGTTTGTTTTCAATGACTGAATAAAAGAGTGTCTGTTTTCTGCTAAAACCTAAGACATGGATGGTAAATATAGTTTTAAAGTTCCTGCTGTGAATTGCAAAGCCGTTAAAACACTGCCTTTGTTGTGTCTGTCTGCAGTGAACTGTATGTTCTGATGAAAGATCCAGACAAAGGAGTGAAAGAGCTGAAGGTAGAGAAGGATAAAAGGCTGTTCAATCACTGTTTCACAGGTAAAACGTTCAGCTCCAATGGTAAAATGAAGAACTAGACAAAACCTAGTACCACAACTACTACCATAAATGAGAAGTATTACCGTGACACAGCTGAATAATCACTTTGCAATCACACTTTATTTAAGTAACTAGTTAATCGTGAGAATGGATCCCTATACTAAAGTCCTACCGTTTTTTTCTAGAGGAACATCTCCATTTAATGTCTCTTTGCGTGAGTTTTGTTGACCTGTAAAAGTCTCCTGGCAGGAAACACAGTGATAGACTGGCTGATTTCTGAGGACAAGGCCAGAAACAGACCCGAGGGATTGATGTTGGCCACCGGACTGCTGAACGAGGGATTTCTGCAGCCCGCCGGAGACGTGTCCAAAGACGGAGCGGAAAAAGGAGCAGAGTGTGTTTTCCTGGACCAAACCGAGGCTCTTTATTACTTTGTGAGTTAACAAATCATACAAGGCACATTAATATTGGCTCTATTCCAAAAGTCACCTTGATTTCTACAGCGTTGTATACAATGCAGACTGTTTCAAACATAAACAGGATAATAGGAGAATCAATTATGCAAACTTCAAATATGTTACAAGTTCTGCTGCGAAGTAGCTCTAGAGAGTCACGTGTGTCACTGTTCAGCTCAGCTCAGTTCAATTCAAGTTTTGTTCTCATTTAGTTGCCGATGATTTTGCACAATATACAGTGTCTTTTAAACCCCAGCTTTTGGAAGTCTGTTTCTGCCTCTGAATAATACAAAAAACTCTTTTTATCTTGCAATTCTGACTTTTTTCTCAGAACTGTATGATATAAACTCACAGTTGCAAGTTACGAAATACAAATTGAATTGGCAAATAAAGTTCTCCTCTGGCCGAATGAACAAACACAGTGTGACTTATGACTGTTACGAATGAGCACAATGCAACAAGCAGCTGGTCCAAATGCAGTTTAATGTCCTTTAATGATAATACACAGAGATATACGTCCAAAATACATGACAGAACCAAGCAATGGTCACAAGAAATACAGGAGGTAACACTTATGAACAACTCACACAGACAATAGCAAACCGGGGCTTAACATACACAAACACAGGACCAAACAGGAAATGGACGAAAGCTGAACCAGGTAGACACCAATGAAAACACAGCATGATGGGAAATGGAGTCCATGACCAGAACAACAGGCAGGAACACAAAACACAGGAACGCCCTCTAATGCCTCACAGTGGTGCAAGCAACCGGGCGTGACACTGACTCCAGGCTACACTCTTAAAAATAAAGCTTCTTTATTGCCATCAATGGTTCCACAAATACTGTCCTTGGAAGCTTTTCATTCCAAGAGGTTCTTTAAAGTGGAAAAGAGTTCTTTAGATTATTAAAATGTTCTTCACACTAAGAAAAAATTGTTATTTTAAGAACTGTTCACTGAAAGGTTATTTGGGGAACCAAAACTGGTAGTTTTGTGGTATATCTGTGAAAACCCCCTTTAGGAACCTTTATTTTGAATCTTTAAATTTATTGATGAGTGTACATCACAAGTCAGATTTGTGGATTTATATTATTAAACAATGTTTTATCCAGCTCCCTCACTTTGAAGATTGGGACACCATACGTAGGGAGTACATAGGCAGTATTTTAAGACATCATAAGCACTCCTGTGACATGACGGTGTGATTTTTTGAAGAACAGGAATATAAACAAAGTACACTGAACAAAATTATAAACGCAACACTTTTGTTTTGTCCCTATTTTTCATGAGCTGAAGATCTAAGACTTTTTCTATGTACACAAAAGACCTATTTCTCTCAAATATTGTTCACAATTCTGTCTAAATCTGTGTTAGTGAGCACCTCCTTTGCCGAGATAATCCATCCACCTCACAGGTGTGGCATATCAAGATGCTGATTAGACAGCATGATTATTGCACAGGTGTGCCTTAGGCTGGCCATAATAAAAGGCCACTCTAAAATGTGCAGTTTTATCACACAGCACAATGCCACAGATGTCACAAGTTTTGAGGGAGCGTGCAATTGGCATGCTGACTGCAGGAATGTCCACCAGAGCTGTTGCCCGTGAATTGAATGTTCATATTTCTCTACCATAAACCGTCTCCAAGGCGGGTTTCAGAGCATATGGCAGTACATCAAAACCGGCCTCACAACCACTGACCACATAACCCCCACCAGCCCAGGACCTCCACTTCCAGCATCTTCACCTCCAAGATCATCTGAGACCAGCCACCCGGACATATGCTGCAACAATCGGTTTGCATAACCAAAGTATTTCTGCACACACTGTCAGAAACCGTCTTAGGGAAGCTCATCTGCATGCTCGTCGTCCTCACTGGGGTCTCGACCTGACTGCAGTTCGTAATCGTAACCGACTTGAGTGGGCAAATGCTCACATTCGATGGCATCTGGCACTTTGGAGAGGTGTTCTCTTCACTGATGAATCCCGGTTTTCACTGTACAGGGCAGATGGCAGACAGCATGTATGGCGTCGTGTGGGTGAGCGGTTTGCTGATGCCAACGTTGTGGATCGAGTGGCCCATGGTGGCGGTGGGGTTATGGTATGGGCAGGCATATGTTATGGACAATGAACACAGGTGCATGTTGATACTGTGCACAGATACCGTGGCGAGATCCTGAGGCCCATTGTTGTGCAAGAATCATGCTGTCTAATCAGCATCTTGATATGCCACACCTGTGAAGTGCTCACTAACACAGATTTAGACAGATTTGTGAACAATATCTGAGAGAAATAGGGTTACATCTTACATCTTTGAGTTCAGCTCATGAACAATGGGGGCAAAAACAAAAGTGTTGCGTTTATAATTTTGTTAAGTGTACATAATACATATACATAATCATTAATTCAAAATGTAATTAAAATAGTTTGTTTCTTGGCATTGTGTTACAGTGAAACTGAACTGAATTGAGTAAAGTCTCTCGTGTAAGTGTTCAAAATCAGGACTCTGGACACCTCTGGATCTGCACTATATTTTAAATGTAGGTGTATTGGGTGCGTGTCCGTGAAGCGAGAGCTGTTGTTGAGGTTGTGCATGTGTGTTGATCTGCAGGCAGATAGTGGTTTCTTTTGTGAGGGTTACTCCAGCGATGAGGACGTGATCCTGAAGGAGGAGTTCAGAGGGGCCATAGTCAAGCAGGGCTGTTTGCTGAAACAGGTAAGCACCAAGCAGACACATGATGAATGAACACCAGTGATTAGACAAGTGAGTCTCACAAGACCTGTCATATCAAGCATATGTGACCCTCTCTGTGAAAACCCAGCTAAAGTCTTTTTTCTTTGTGTGATTTTCTGTTTTCTACAACAAAAAACATCCTTCATATGGTAAAGAACATGCTGTGAAATATGAACCTTTTATATCTTTAATATTGACTGAGTAAGGTCATGTCAAAGATTGAAATTATAGTGAATTTAATGGTAGAAATCATGTTTGTTATCCCATATTTAGATTTTGAGACTTTAGCCTGGATTTCACAGAGAGGGTCACATATGTTTCAACCCCAAAATTTGATTAACTTTACAAGCATTGACTTCAATAGCCCTAAATTGTGTTATTCTCGCAAAATATAAATATTGATAAGAATCTAAGATATTAGATGTTCTCAGACATTTCTTCATCATTTCACAGGGTCACAGGCGAAAGAACTGGAAAGTCAGAAAGTTTATTCTGAGAGATGATCCTGCTTATATCCACTACTATGATCCCACCAAAGTAAGCACGTGCCTGCCGTTTCTAAAGATTGGTTTGTTTTGTTTTTCATGTAAAATTAAGACAGTTTTGGATGGTCTGTGTGTCTCTGTTAGGGTGAGTACGATCCTCTCGGCTCCATTCACCTGCGTGGTTCAGTCGTGACGGCGGTGGAATACGTGCCTGATGGTATGACGAAAACTAAACACGTTTCACCAGCCACCAATTTATAAATATGTCATTCCATGAATCTTAATGAGACTAATGACTATCACAAAACCCAAAAGAACATGTTTCACATCAAAATTAAGACAAAATATATTTATTTTTCCAATAAGATTTAAAGGAGGAGTAGCAAAATACATAATGCATGATTGCAAAATCATGAATAATTTAATGTCTGGAGTCTAAATGTAAGAGACTGACTTTGAGTCAACTCAGAATTTAGTTTTTAGGACAAAGTGTTCAGAAGTTATAACAAAAAGTGATTTTTTTGAAATGGTGGTGGCGCTATGGAGTACATCGTAGAGACACAAGACTTGGTCTGATTACTATTCAGGACCACCGCTACCAGTGTACCAAATTTCATCCTTTTCCTATGTACTGTTAATAGAGCTGCCATAGACTCCCATTAATTTAATAAAGACCTATAATTACAATAGAGGTTACAGCACATTTAGTGTTTAACCCCTAACAAAAATAATGCTATTTAAATAATAAAGCATTTATGCAATATATAAATTATTTATTTTATTGAATGTTTCCCTCTCTTATGAACTCCTGCAGGCAAGAGACAAGAGGTGGATGGGAATCTCTTTGAGATCATCACGTCAGATGAGGTACACTACTATCTGCAGGCCGCGATAGCCGACGAGCGCAAGGACTGGATCAAAGCCATTCAGAGCGTCTCAAAGACAGGAAAATAACTGTATTAGATCCATCCCGTGGCCTGGAGAACACCAAACTCTCTCGTTAAAGACACACAGAGTTAATGTTGAGGATCTGTGTGAGGATGTGTTTTGTCTCCTCTTCAACATTTTCTAAAAATAAAAATTCCAGTTTGTTGTTTCTTCACATTCCGCATTTGTACAAAACAAGAGGCCTTCTAAAAATCATGTGACACAATGTCTCAAGTAAAACAAACAAGCTCACGCTGAGTTAGAGACAGGATGTGGGCAAATGTGTTGTTTGACCAGAAACTGATAGTGAATGGCATTGATCCGCCCGTCCAGAACTGTCAACACGGTGGAGGGAATCTTCAATGTTCAGCATTTTCCTGTTTTCACGTCAAGCACTTCCTGTTTCTTTTCTTGAGTCGGTCTAGATATAGAGATGTGCCAGTCTGATGGTGAGGTGGCGTAACACGAAACGCTCTCAAAATATCTACTCTGCTTACTATTCTGATATATATAGAGCTGGGTAGTAACTGATTACATGTAATCCGGATTACATAATTATATAAAAAAATAAGTACTTGTAATTAGATTAAATTAACTTTTAAAATACTTGTAATCAGACTACAGTTACTTTTATGGATTACATGATTACATATTTACACAATAGCAATACATTATTCATCATTTATTGATTCTCCCAAATTCAAAATTTCTACAATAGCCCACTGCTTATATACACTCAGAAAGTCTTCCAGTTTTGTGCAAGGCACAACATTTGAGCACTGGATTCACAAAAATCATTCCAGGTTTAAGAAGTGTTACAATATTGCATCAACTACTGATGAACACATTTGTATTTTTATTTGAATTATCACGCTGTAGGTTATTTTACCATGTATTTCTATGTCTTTGGAAGGCTTGTGTCTTTCAAACACGTTAAAATGCATAAATTCATAAACTGCGTTGATCTTTGATCTGCTTTCACCTAATATTGTCATGAATCCAGGCCCTGTGTTTCTCCCTCTCACCACCAGAGGTCACCATCTCTCTTCCTCCTGGACTCATTTCCCTAAACTCCATACACCTGTCACTCATCACACCCTCAGCTGTTCCCCATTATCACCGTCTCTATATTCCCTTCTCACTCACCATTTTGCCTGGCTATATTATATGCATGTATACATACATGATGATTGTGGTTTATGTCGAGTCTGCTCTCTAGGACAGCAGCGCCGTGTTGCCGTCTGTGGTTTCCCGTTTTGTTTTTGCCAAGTTGGCTTCCTTTTCCATTAAAATTCGTGCTTACCTGCTTTCGGACCCAGACCCCTGTTTTTCCTCGGTGCCCTTCGCCCGCACCGTGACAAATATATGTACTTGAATTACCATTATTACAAAATGTATCCCATTTGAAAGTTCATGGTTCTCTGACGGTGGTCATGGTCACATGACATGCAGGTAAACAAGTTAAATATTTAATTTTAATTAATATATATAATATATATATATAAAACACACATTCTCAGTGGAAGTACTTGGGGTAACACAATACAAATTGAATAACAGTTTCAAGTGTGTTGGATGTGTTAGAGGTGTGGTCTGGTTGGTTGAATTGTGAGGAGTGCAGTGTACTTGTACAGCTTTCTTGTTTAATTGATCAATCAAAATAGAGTTTATTGAGCGTTTTTTTATATATACAAAAGCTTTTATACTTGCATAAGGAATTACATTTGCTATAAAAACATCTGAAGTTGCTCAAATGTGTATTTTATAGCTGTTGTAATATTTTCTGAGCCAGCAGATGGCGATGTCATCGATCCTCTGAGGATACTGTCAAGGCAGCGGCTATTAAAAGTAAATAGCATTTTTTTTTGCGATAGATACTATTTACACTGCGCAAATAGTTACAGATTATATTTACACTATGTAAAAATAGCAATATTTTCTGATATGTATACTACTTATTGCAAATAGTGGCAATTATCTGCACATCAGTATTGTAGTACATTATAAAACAGTATGCAATAATAACGTATTGAGTGTAAATTATAGTTTTAATTCAAATTATTAAATGGATGCCACCTTATAGGGACAATAAAGCCCTCCCTACACCTACCTTAACCCTACCCGATACTTTAATTTAAACTTTTTGATTATTTCCTTAATTTTTATTGAAAATAAATGCATTTCTGATGAGATATGAGATTTGAAAAAGGAGAAAAAACCTTGGCAAAAGGCGGACTCGAACTCGGGTCGATCGCATCAAAAAGTATGCGCCTTACTATCTACGCCACTAAAACTGATGCTGAACAAGCGTCATTATTTAGTATTGACTAACCCAATCACACATAAGTGGGCGGAGTTAGTGTAAATAGCCTCTGCCAACAAGGCGAGCTTTTTGCACTTAGTGTAAAACAATAATTACATTAATAATAATTTGTTACATTTATATACAAATTCTGTCATTAATTACTCACGCTCATAGTTGGGGTCTAACTCCATCCACCACCAATGTCAGCATCCATTTAAACAAAAATATCAGTCATGTTTCTGAACAAGAACAAAAGGTCCTTACAGGT